>JAVTVY010045431.1:0-20880 GCA_036873755.1 Hanleya hanleyi
GTTATTGGAGCCTGCGAAATGGAGCATGCGCTGTGGGGAGGTTGGGTCAGTTCCTCTCTTGCCGGAGGCGTGTCGCGACTGACCAATCAGAATTGAGAACGAAGCCCGCCATAATCGCGCTGTTCCTAGATGGATGGACAGTTACGTTGGATTTTTGAATCGCCCGGCAAAGGTAAAAAATTGCACAAATTTACTAATTTGACGACGGGAATATATAAAGTGATACTTGTAGAATATGCTGGTGTATTTTGTTTGGCGATAAACCGTTTATTTCTCGATTCACCCAAAGTGCGTTTCACGCGTTGTTGTGGTATTATATAAAGCATGGGGTTATATATAGAGACCCCATATTTCGACACTTCACCATAATGCCACGTCCACACCCCCCAAAACTCTTGTTTTGTGGGCCTGTGTGCCACACTGAACACCTGTCCCATCATTCAGTTTAGGCCTGGTACACACGAGCCAGTTTTTCTTGACAAGTGAGACTAAATTTATGGAAGTCTGCAGTGACCATAAGCTTAATGCTTACAAGCTTGTATTATAGACGATGGCCGCACCAGACCAGGATATAGGGAATGGCCGTAACAGTCTTCCACAAATTTGGTCTCACTTGTCAAGGAAAACTGGCTCGTGTGTACCAGGCCTTATTCGTGTAGCCCAGAACATCATCTAGGCCAATCTTCTTCATCAAACAAACTCGATATAACGGGGTTTTGATTCCACCCTGCTATAGAAATGTGTGACGTTTTGATTCGATTAAAAACGATCTTTATTTAAAACAAATGGTGAACGGTTATCTATAACTAATTATGGACTCGTTTAGGCCGGCTGCTGCTTAGCTAGGCTGTAATGAATTAGGCCCAATATTGCTGCCTGATTCAGGAATAATTAACAAAACACCTCAGAAAATTTGGTCAGTTTTAGGCCACTACCCCATGCAGTCATATGTCAGGACAGTCCTGCGCGGAGAATACCAAAGACGTTCTCGCGCCGAAGATGGCTGATGTATGGCAAAGGTACTATCGTTGGGCCGTAGCTTTGTATGGAATGTGGGGTGAGGAGCCGGTTTGTCGTCACGCTCAAGGTTATTTTATTCACACAGTTAGGTTCAGAGGTGGAGGAAATCGGAGTACCCGGAGAGAACCACCTGCCGTCTGCAGGTTACTGGCAAACTTCGACACGCGCACCAGCTAGGCTCGAACCCGTGCAGCGGTGTGAGGCTGTGATCACCTGCGAAACGCCTTAAGCCACTCGGCCACAGTTGTCTGGCCTGTGGGATATTGGATGATAGATGTCTACGTATATTTTCGATAAATTATGAAAATTAATTAATTTTTTTCAAATAGAATGTTTTTATATTTTTCTGAATGTTTTTCTTTTTCATCTTGACTCAAAGTCATTCCCTTTGATGTCAAGCCCAGTTACTACAGTTTTAATTTTATACCCTGACCTCTAGATCTCTAAAAAAAGACCTTTTCCATGTCATAGAGATCAGGATATGGTAGAAATTAAAACTGTAGTAACTGGGATTGACATCAAAGGGAATGACTTTGTTTGAGTCCAGATGAAAGAGAAAAACATTTAGGAAAATATAAAAAACAAATTTATTTGATTTTTTATTATTATTAATTTTCATAATTTAATTCAAATATACGTAGACATCTACCATCAGGTATCCCACAGGCCAGACAACTGTGCACTCGGCCGCCAGCGCTGGTGAGGCAAACATTCAAATATCGATCGCTGTCTGATGGCGGTTTTGAGATACTCATGCACAATTGGTCCTTTTACAGGGAGTTGGGGGCTTCGAAACCGCCGAGTCTCCTCATGTCAGTTTCAATTTCGAATTCGGGTCTCGCCTGAGATCGTGATGTTCAGCGCAATTTCACTGATACGTTATCAAAGGGTCTCATTTTCACTGCAAGGGAACTTCGTTCAGACACACACGACCTGTGGGGCTCCTGGGGACCAACCACCTCGCTGGAGGTCTGATAATACCCCAGCCACCAGTCAGATTTTGGACCGGATTCGGGGCCGCGCGCACATCGCCGGACGTGACATCATATATAGTAAAATAGACGTTTGCCGGACATTTTGATTACTTTTCAAGTCTGCATAATACCTCTGTCGACCTAGCGTTAACAAGAATTGTCTGGCGATTATTTTTCCTGTTTATCTGGACAGAGCATATGAAAAGTAGTTCGCTCATGTGCGAAACTGAAGAAGTTGTTCGGCCGGATTCAAACTGAACGTGGGGTTTTTCCTATACAGTCATAGCAACCTTGTAAAGGTCAACTTCCGCTATTGGAGGCAGGGGTGATAAATGAGCCTGTGAAATGGAGCATGCGCTGAGGGAGGACACCTGTGGTGTCGTCGTGCACGCTTCAGGTCACGGTAAGAATAAACCTCACCCCTCAGAGAGCTTTTCGTAAGAGGCGACTGACTGGGGCACCCGTGTGATTTCCGGGTGTGAAAAGAAATATGTACCAAACATCGTCACATGACTGAAATAGTGTTGAAAGCGACGTTAAAGCATAGTCACTAACTCACTCACTCTGTTCAGACACTGGAAATGGTTTTCAGTCAAGGTAGGCGAAGATGGAGGAGACTAAACCCAGGAGGAACTATAGTTTTTCATTACTTTTGGGTTATTTTGACCTCGTGGCAATAGCGATAATTTCACCACACGCATCAGATCCGACGTCCATTAGGTTGCCGTCGTCCGTATAGAATATCCGCTTCCATGATGGGACGATGGAAAATATTCACATGACATTATTAGCACCGAGATACAATCATGCATAGAATAATATGAAAAAAGGAAATAAACCGTTCCATATATGCGCGTAGAAACTTCTGGTAACTTATTCGGAGCATTTCAGTCAATATCTGCACAGTTGTTATTGTCCTTTGCTTATAAGTTTAGGAAAGAAAATAATGGTATCTATTACCTTATCTGTTTCATATTGAAAGCAAAGTAGGTAATTATTGCGGAGATGATAAATCATGTTTATCATTGAGAGGCAATATGGGTATAAATGAAACACACTGTATGATCGTCATTTTGTGTGTTCGGGTTTAGAGTTGAAATAATGAAAATACAGTTTGGTAAAAGGAAAATCTTTAAAATGTGGTTTGCATTATATCGGCATGATGATGGGTGAGTGATCTCTTCTAGTATTAACTATAAGTTGAATATAGCGTGTCGCGTGCCTAACACTATATGGGACCTGATAAACGTGCTGACGCGAAGTGACAGCAAATGAAAATAATGCCACCAAATTCCACTCTCACACATCCCAACACAAGCTTATTTCGATATACGAATATAGAGTTTCGGACTATAGAATCAATGTTAACAGCAAGAGACACTCACTCACCTGTCCTCCAAATCAAGTTTGGAGCATCCGGACCGATAAAACATGGACGTGAGTAGTAGGTAAAGAGCAAATTGATGTCCGTTGACCTCAGAAATTTGCATAATTGAGGAGGAAATGAGGAGGTGACAGCCAATCAGAAGCGAGTAAAATTTGCATATGACGTCACTGTGGGAGGTGGTGGTGGGTTTAAAATGGCGGCCTGTGGGAGGTGGTGGTGGGTTTAAAATGGCGGCTTGTGGGTGGTGGTGGTGGGTTTAAAATGGCGGCTTGTGGGTGGTGGTGGTGGGTTTAAAATGGCGGCCTGTGGGTGGTGGTGGTGGGTTCAAAATGGCGGCGCAAGGGAGCAAACGAGGCGGTGGGGAGGTCACGGGGAGAAAAACCCCTCACATTACCCTCAAAAAAACCTCTAAGCCATATAATAATAATAAACATAATCTATAGGTGTTGTACCATGTTAATAGGATCAGTCTAGCATCTGTACCACCCTAGGGTCGAGCGTTTATTGTCCCGTGTATCTCCGCAGAAAATCAACAAACAAAATGGCGGCTCCAGGATGGTGTGGGGACGCCCTTTCCACATCACGGCGTCGATCCGTAGCGCCATCTGCACACACTGACGCAAGGGAGACAACTCGTGTGGCCCAAGGGTATGGAAATAGCCGTGTTGGAGCTAGGGGAGTTACTACTGGTCCAGTGGGGTCGAGTGATGTATCAATGTGAAGCCTAGGTGAGGGGGCATCTGATGGGCTGGGTGTGGGGTTGAAATAGCGTCATTCTGCGCATGCGCGGTGGCCCAAGGGTATGGAAATAGCCGTGTTGGAGCTAGGGGAGTTACTCATGGTCCAATGGGGTCGAGTGAGGTATCAAAGTGAAGCTTATGTGAAGGGGCATCTGACTGGACTAGCGGCTTGGGCGTTGTCACCATTCTGCGCATGCGCGGTGGCCCAAGGGTATGGAAATAGCCATTTTGGAGCTAGGGGAGCTACCCATGGTCCAATGGGGTCATATGAGGTATCAAAGTGAAGCTTAGGTGAAGGGGCCTCTAATGGGCTGGGTGTGGGGTTGAACTATCGTCATTCTGCGCATGCGCGGTGGCCCAAGGGTATGAACGCATGAAGACCCTTATACATACCCAATGCAGGCGCAGACGCGAAGTGCCCGGATGATAGACACGGACGTCACCGATCCGAAAAGACACGGACTTTACCGAAAAGACACGGACTTTACCGAAAAGACACGGACGTACCGAAAAGACACGGACGTACACGAAAAGACACGAAGGTGAACGCCATTGTGGGAAACCCCCACAGACAGGTCAGTACATGCATTCCTATGATGTTCACGCATAATAAAAGGATTGATCTGTAATCTGTGTTGTTGTTGTTGCTCTCTATTTTGGACTAACCCATCAGAATAGTACGTATCACGGACTACACCCGTACAGCTAGGCGCGCATGTGTGACATGGTCTATAAAACACGTCTCTCGGGATCACACACCTTCATTTCTACGGTTGCAGAGCCATGACGGAGATCCAGCCCTGTGCGACTCGCATTTTACAGCATGCCACCGCGGTGAATTCATTCACGGGTTACCGAGCAGTGGTCCGGTCCATGTTTGCAGATGGCGACGACAACGAGGGACGACGCCAGATCCTGAACGAGTTCACAGAAGCGGTCCTCCACAGATTGCACTCGATGGAGAGGCGTGCCATCACTCACCACTACTGGACTATGACAGCCATCCTTGATGCTCGCGCTATGGACCAGGAGCGCTCACGCCGGAACCAGCGCCGGCTGGTTGGCCTCACACTAGTCTGTGCCCTATTGACCCTGGCGCTGTGGTATTGACAGTGGGGACTATAAATACGAGGGTCAGACAGAGTGTGTGTCATTCACCGTTCGACATTGGACCAAGCATGTCACCCGTCCTACGAGCCATCCTGCCCCTTACACCCCGGGTGGGGTTACACGTCTATGAAGATAAAGTCACCCTGGTGGAAGACCGTGGAGTTTGCTGGTCGCCCGCTGAGACCGTATCGAATACGGTGACGCTACACCGTGACGGCTGGACCAAATTTAAACGGGTGTTGAGCGGCGAGCTCGATGGATACGTCATCCACATAGACAATGCCATCTACGTATACCGTGGACCTTTCTTCCCACGTCTGGGCCGCTACCAAGATGCTACGCGAAGCTTCACCCTAGACCCCGATCTGTGGACAGCCTTCGAGAAAGTGGTGTCTATCGTGGACCAGCTGTTTACACCGGACGAGCGGTCATCAGACGAGTTGGAGTGGGCTCGTGCCCTGAGAGAATCGGCGGCAGAACCCCATGAACAACTACATGAACCCGACGACGATGCCATTGATTACCCGGCTACACTCAACCAGCCCAGTGATATGACCACCTGATCCTTTTGATCTCACGGGGTTGTCCCTATAAATACGAGAAACAGTCAACTCTGGTACCATTCACGTACTGACCATGGCGGAGCATATGATACTGGCGTATCTCAGCTTGACCCCCGAGGTTTTCCTGCACGTGTATGCGAATAAGGATATCATGGAGGAGGTGGGAGACACGGACCCTACACAACCGTGCCCGGCTCACATTCGTCTGTCCCGAGAGGGCTGGACCAAATTCAAACGGGTGTTGTCTGGTGAACTGGACGGCGACCTCATCCACTTGTGTCACGATGTGTACATCCGATGCGGTCCTTTCTTTGCTCAATTGGCTCGGCTAGATGGGAGTACAGTGCATTTTACCCTTCACCCTGATCTATGGTCTGCATTGGAAGATGCCGTGGTAGATGTGGATGAAGTGCTTATCAAGCGGTCATCAGACGAGTTGGACTGGTCATTTGCCATGGACACTGTGAAAGCCAATGAAGAAAATCAGAACGAAACTCCGGCCCAAGATATACCCGTTATAAATAAACGATAGAGCCAGGGTGCATCATCATTTTGTCACCATGAAGCGCTGGGAGAAGGTGCTGGATAACTTATACTACAGTCCCGACAGTCCGGCGGCCTATAGTGCATTGTCGGCTCTCTATCGAGCGGCCAAACCCCAGGGGATACAACGTGCCCAAGTCCGAGATTGGTTAAGAAGACAAGACACCTATACCTTACATCGATCTGTCCGTCGCCATTTTCTACGGAACCGGTCATCGTGGGAGGAATAGATGCCCAGTGGCAAGCGGATTTGGTCGATATGAGCGCCTTTGCCAAACACAACGATGAGAATCGGTATATCTTGACGTGCATCGATATCCTATCCAAGTATGCGTGGGTGGTACCCATCCGGACGAAAACGGGGGCAAATCTCATAGCGGCGTTCAAAGACATCTTCAAGACCTTTGTATTTGCAAACCGACGAAGGCACGGAATTCCTCAACAGACCGTTCCAAGCCTTTCTCAAGAAACAGAAGGTGTTTTTCTTCCATACGTACAACGAGACCAAGGCTTCCGTGGTGGAAAGGTTCAACAGGACATTCAGAGGCCGCATGTATAAATATTTCACCTATAAGAATACAAGGCGGTACATCGATGTTCTCCCGAAACTTGTGAGGGGTTACAATCGAGCCTATCACCGGAGTATAGAGAGAGCCCCCATTACCGTGACCCAACGCAATGAAGCCCAAGTCCGGCGTGTCTTGTACCCCAGGCCATCGCAGCGAACGACGAAGGCGGTGTACACGGTCGGGGACCCTGTACGGATCAGTAAAGTCAAGGGCAAGTTCGAGAAAAGTTACTTGCCCAACTGGAGCGATGAGTACTTCCTGATTAAATG
Organism: Hanleya hanleyi; assembly: GCA_036873755.1. Lineage (NCBI taxonomy): Eukaryota > Metazoa > Mollusca > Polyplacophora > Lepidopleurida > Hanleyidae > Hanleya > Hanleya hanleyi. Next base: position 7,176 of record JAVTVY010045431.1, read on the forward strand.
GCGCCTACACCGACAGCGGCGAGTCTATGAACTGGAAGATCCCCAAGGGGAAACGTTGCTAGGGACGTTTTACGAGACGGAATTACAGCCTGTTGTAAAAACACAGCAACACTACTACACGGTGGAGCAGATTTTGAAACGGAACGTCGACGTGGCAAACTGTTTCATTTCGTGAAATGGCAAGGTTGGCCCAGTTCCTTCAATTCCTGGGTCGCTGCCAACCAGGTGAAACGACTATAAAGCGAGACACCACTGCCGTCCCTTCATTCCACGTCCGACCACAGTGCTATGGACAAACAGCAGCTGCCTCTGAACACAGCGTCTCCCAAAACGCGCAAAGCACAAGTGGGCTTTGGGGTGCTATTGCTAACCCTGCTGAGTGTGTTGTACGGAGGTGTGTTTTACGACGTAGCCTATGTCAGCACGTTACTTAACCAACTGAGAACACCAGGCACCAGTGAAACCGGTCTACAGAGAGCACCAGTCGTATCGAGCCCAGTCACCACCACCACACCCCGTGTACAAGCCACAACGAGTGTAAGCTCTACACCTACACCAAGTACGCCCACTACGTCTGAACACCCACCGGATTTCATCCCTCACAGTGAACCGACGACCCACGTTGTACCCAACCCCATCAACATCATCCCTGACAGTGAACAGACAACGACGACCGACGTTGTACCCACCACCACTCCAGTCCACTCGTACGAAATTTACAAGAGCGGGTTACCACGACAACGGATACACCTCGAACCATGGACCCTGGGTGGCAGCATCCCTTCACTTGCGTCATCGCAGGACCGACGGGTTCCGCCAAAACGCACTTCGTCAGGAAGCTCCTTCAACACGCCGACAGCATGATCACCCCACCCATTGCTCGAGTCGTGTGGTGTTACGGAGAATGGCAGGCAGCGTATGCAGCAATGCCCCATATCACGTTCGTGGAAGGCCTACCTAACCTGGCCTATTTGGAACCCGACACCTTGGTGGTTCTGGATGATCTCATGGCGGAGACGGATGTGCGGGTCACCCAACTCTTTACCAAAGGCAGCCATCATCGACGGCTCAGCATCATCTACATTGTGCAGAATCTGTTCAGTAAAAACAAAGAACATCGGAACATCAGCTTAAATGCCCACTACCTGGTGGTCTTCAAAAACCCGAGAGATAACACTCAACTGCTGCACCTGGCCAGACAGATGTATCCCGGCCGCACACCGTTTGCGTTGGAAGCCTTCAAAGATGCCACAACCCCTCAACACGGGTATATGCTCTTCGACCTCAAGCAAGCCACCCCCGACCACCTTCGACTACGGACCGGCATCTTTCCCGGAGAGGCCCACAACGTGTACATGCAAAAATAATGTAAACACACCCACAGTGGCTCCCCCAGCTGGGGTCTGTGTGTTTGATGATGGGGAATAATAAAAAGAATGAATACCACAGCAGGGTTGACTTTGTCTATGAGGTAGATAAAAAGAGCAGCGTTGTGGGTTCTGGCATTAGTTGTACAGGATGTCTGCGCGAGTACGGAAGCATGCTCCCACGCTCCGTGTATTGAAGACGGCCCCACGCGAGTTAGTCCGAACCATTGTACGCGGTGCGGACCCTGACCTTGTACGCTGTCTGTGCGAGATCGGGTACAACCTGTTAAAAGGCAACGTACCACTGACTCCGGCTCAGAAGACCAAGTTGGCCAAGCATAAGACAGGTCTCCGAACCTTAGTCCAGAAGTGGGTCCCTCAAACACAAACGAAAAAGGTGTTACAGAAAGGCGGCTTTCTCGGGGCCATCTTAGCACCGTTGGCCGCTTCCGTGTTGGGTCCAGTATTGGGTGGACTCTTCGGCCGACAATGAACCACACGAAAAAATGGTCCTCGTCGAACCACGGTTCCTTCAAAACCTCCAATCACCCTACCCTGTCCCACCTACGGTGAAGACCATAAACACCCTCGGTGGAGAGATGCAACAGATCTTACAGAGACCGGGGTTAAGCGACAGTGAGAAAGTACAACGGTACAATGAGACGCTTCAACGGTACATGACGTTCATGGACCAATACAAAACTCGCTCTACCCCAGCAACAGCACCACCACCACCACCGCCACCACCACCACGTGACAGACCGCCGACCTCAGCACCGTTCCAACAGCCGGGTGGGGTAGGCCCCACAGCCCCACAGTGGGTGGAAGACGAAGTGCTGAAGAGTGTACCTGCCTCGTTCAAGAAACAAGCTGGCCTGGTATTACAACGGATGAAACAGAATCCTAACATGACTTGGAATGATAAAGGCGAATTCCTGGTACAGAATCAGGTGGTCCCCGGCACCCACATGACGGATTTAGTGAATGATCTGATGCGTCAACGCAGATCGCACACCGATCCTCGAGGATGGGAGGTCTTCGCTCAAGGCTTGAAAGACATGCATGTACCACAGGAATTGGTGGGGAAACCCCACCGCTGGGCCTTTATGCAGCGTGACTCACCGACTCGTGCACCACGACTCTCACCACAACCTTCTTGGGAAGCCGACTGGGAACCGGAGTCACCCCCCAAAACTCCACCACCATCACAACGGGCACCTTCTTTTCAGACCTTTAAAAAACCACCCTCGATCAGGACACCCCACATCTCCAGAGCCGCGACACGTAGCAAGTCAACGCGACGAACACGACGCCGGACGCAACCGCCCAAGGCCTGGAACACCTATTAAAACCAACAGCAGCAGCAGGACAGCTCAGTCGCCATGTTTTACCTCACCCTACCCAGTAACAGTTCGCTGGATGTGTTTCCTGGCAACACCGTGGCCAAGTACGTCACCCAGTTACCGCAACCGTTGCATTTACCTGGTCGGTGGGAATGTCGCCTCGTGGATATCCAATACCCTTACTCGTGGTACAACGTGCGAGCCAATGAAGTGTGGTACGAGGTGACCTACGAAGGCAAAAAAACCCGACTCACCCTGCCCGAAGGCCAATACGATACCCCCAAGGAGTTCATGGGTGGGCTGTCAAGACTGATGCATTATAAGGCGGTACGGGGGGTGACGGATACTTCAAAACCCATCAACGCCTATCCCTTCAAGAATCACGTGGACTTCGATTACAACGCACACAACGGCAAGGCAGAGCTTATCGTGACCGGCAAGGCGAGTGTCGTACTGAGTCCTATCCTACAGCAAATGCTGGGTTTCGATCTAAAGACGTTCGCTGGTCCCACCGAACACCATGGCGAGATGCCGATGGATATGAAGTCGGGTATGTACGGACTCTACGTCTACTCGGACGTGGTGGACAACTACATCGTGGGCGATATCAACACACCTCTGTTACGGGTGGTCCCCATTAAAAAGACGTATGGAGGTCAAGTCACCCACAGTTTCACCCACATGCTCTACTTGCCCGTACAACAAACTGACATCAACACGATCACGGTGGATATAAGAGATGACACGGGACGACCGGTGGCATTCGAACGAGGAAAAGTGGTGCTGACACTTCATTTTCGACAAGCACGTGCTCCCCACTTTGTATAATGAAAGTACCTTACGAGTGCAATGCACGCAGCCATATGGACTATTATGCCCAACAGGCCGGGGGTGGCTTTCCGGTCTTTAGCGGTGCACGCATGCAACGAGGACATGGACTGGGGAACATACTCGGCAGCATCGTCAAAACGTTCCTGCCCTTGGTGACGCGTGGGGTGAAAGCAATCGGTAAACAAGCGGTACGCAGTGGACTGGAAGTGGCCGGTGATGTCTTGGGAGGTACGGCACCCAAAGAAGCCTTGAAACGGCGGGCCAAAGAAGCGGGAGGCGTCTTGGTGGCCAAAGCACAACGCACCGTAGGGAATAAAAGAGCTCCCCCACCGAGACCACGCACCAGTCGACGACCGACCCAGCGACGACGCACATCGAAGAAGAAGACAAAGGATATCTTTTCTTAAAACATGTCCTTGATCCACGCCGAGTCCTGCCCCTCCACCAACAGTGAATTTGATTTGTGGACCGTGCCGCCCACACAGGCCAGTGTCGAACAAGGATTATGGGTGGAGCATCTCCCGCTCTCCAGCATCAACGAAACCGGGCCCATCGAGTTCACCATCAGTAATGCGGATACGGCCTATGTGGATTTAGCCAATACATACTTGTATGTGAAAGCCAAGGTGGTCAATGGAGCTGGCACCAGAATCGCTGACCAAGCAACGGTGGGCCCGACGAATCTCTGGCTGCACTCGATGTTTCAGTAGGTGGATATTTTTCTCAGCGACAAACTCATCAGTGACTCCACCAACACGTACCCCTATCGAGCCTACATCGAGACACTGTTGTCGTATGGCCGAGAGGCTAAAAAACCTCAGCTGACAACCGCTTTATTCTACCAGGGCACGCCCGAGCACATGGACACGGTGGACAATGTGGGATATAACAAACGGAAGGCTTTCACTGCGAACGGTGCCTCGGTGGATGTGATGGGTCGACTACACGCAGACATGTTCATGCAAGACCGGTACCTCTTGAACAAGATCATCATCAAAATCCGACTGATACGGGCGCCTCCGACCTTCGCCTTGATGGCCACTAACGTAGAGGGGCATGCAGCGGACTATAAGATTGTCATCCAAGACGCAGTCCTGTATGTCCGAAAAGTGAAACCGAATCCAGCTGTTCAATTGGGACACATGAAAGCCTTGGAAACAAAACCAGCCCAGTACCCTATCCGACGTGTACAAACCAAAGTGTTCTCTGTGCCTGCTGGAAATATGGGCAAAGAAACAAAGAAAACCTGTTCCTGGGGGAACTACCCAAGCGATTGATCCTGGCCTGTGGAAAATACCAGTTTCAGCGGAGCCTACCCAGAGAATCCGTTTGACTTTCAACATTTCGGCATCAATTTTGTGGCCCTGCATGTGGATGGACAACAGGTGCCAGCCACGGCCTTAACACCGAACTTTGGGTGCAGGAATTCATTCGAGCCTATCAGAGCCTGTTTACAGCCACCGGTCAAATCAACCAGGACGAAGGGAATTTCATCAGTCGGGAGCACTACGCGAACGGATACACGTTGATCTGTTTCGATCTAACCCCCACCTTAGAGAACGACAATCAGCTGGCCCTGGCCAAGCAAGGCAACTTACGGTTGGAAATCCACTTTGCACGAGCCCTGGCGACCACCGTCAATGTAATCTGCTACGCCGAGTTTGACAACATCATTCAAGTGGACAAGGCGCGCAACGTGCTGTGTGACTTCTCCACCTAACATGGATACAGACCAGATAACCACCGTGCTGGAGAATGACCCAGGGACACGTAGGGTCTTTCAAGGGGTGTTCGCCCGAGATGTGTTTCCATTAGATCGTATGTATCCTGCTGCTTACGTTCTCAACACGGACTCGATGGATCGGCCCGGTGAACACTGGGTGGCCGTGTACTTGACAGAACAGCAGGGCGAATACTTTGACCCGTACGGCCTGCCACCCTTCCATCCCGATTTAACAGACTTCATGGATCAAGGCACAGAGACGTGGTGTTGGAACAGTCAAACGTTGCAAAGCCTGACCAGTGGCGTGTGCGGACAATATTGTTTGTTTTACCTGTACCATCGATGCCGGGGAAGACCCTTATCTACCATCGTACAGATGTTTGACGAGTACCCCAACGCCGAGGACCGCGATGTACTCGTCTATGACTGGGCCGCCCATCATTTCAATGTACAAGCCCCGTTCTGGGCTTAAGTTAATTACAAGCCCCTTGTTCTGGGCTTAAGTTTACAAGCCCCCTGTTCTGGGCTTCAATGTGCAAGCCCCTTGTTCTGGGCTTCAGTTTACAAGCCCCTTGTTCTGGGCTTCAGTTTTCACGTGGTTGTTCTCACGTTGTTGTTGTTCACTGAATAAAAAAAATGAGATCTCACCAAAAAAAAACCCTGTCTTGTGTGTTTTATTCATAATGCATCAATGCCCAATGTGGAGATTCAGTCAAACTGAAATCAGTGGTGCAGGATGGGGCCAAAATGTAACCCATCAAGGTTAGAATGCAAGAGCACTATAGTAAAATAGAGAGCCAATGAAATCAGCCCACAGACCAAGTACGTGTGTTGGTCTAGGTTTGGAGCGGGCATTTCATTGAGGTACGTGTATACGGTGAGTGAAGACTCGTCCAACACGTATAGATTAAGTTTATTACTATAAGTTATATGAGCATAATGCATGAAACTGGTTTTGAACACCGTATTAGCCAATCAGTGGCCTAGAATGGAGCCAAAGGTAACCCATCCATGTCCAGAAATCATTACCCGGGTGTACAAGAACCCAGATGTAGGCGCGGACGTCAGCGAAAGCACACCGTGAGTACCCCAATTCGATTGGCTGATTGTTCGACCGCTGATCGGTTCTTTTTCTCGACCGCTGATTGGCTCTTTTTTCTCGACCGCTGATTGGTCCAAATGGACCTGCCCATCTTTCCCAGGTTCATCTAGAATCCCCTTTTTTGTCCTCAAGCTCTGACTATAGCGATGCCGCAACATTGTCTCATTGGACATTGGAGCGTTTGACCTGGAGGTGACCCTTTGACCTTTTGACCCGCGTCCGCGCGCGCGCGCACTGCCGGGGATGACGCGCGCACTTCCGGAGAACCCGCGTGATGACGCGCGCGCCGCTCGCGCTGGGGGGCCAGGGCGGGAAAAACAAAACCCGGCGGTTGAACATACGGACGTCTAAGGGGAAACATTAGGAACTCTTCTATGTTTGGAGGTAGTTTTAGTGAAAAACCCGGAAGTGACGTCACAACCCCTACGTGACCTGCGCAACAGAATGGATACGACACCCTAATGTAACTCCCTCACCTAGGCTTCACATGGATACCTCACTCGATCCAATCGACCCACTAGGGGACCACCACCACCCCAACACGTCTATTTCTATACTACGGCCAGACTGCGCATGCGCAGAATGCCGCTAGTTCAACCCCACACCCAGCCCATCAGATGCCCCTTCACGAAGGCTTCACTTGGATACCTCATACGACTCCATTGGCCCATTCGTGGCTCCCCTAGCTCCAACACGTCTAGCGGGATCCATACAGGGTCCAGTTTTCGACACTAGGTGACCACATCCCGGCAGAAATGGCCAGTTTTCGACACCGGATGTGCCGCCATCTTGAACATACGTGCCGCCATCTTGGATATGTCCCATAATGCACCGGGTCAAAATACTCGCTTCTGATTGGACGAGAGCTCCGTGGCGGATTTGAAATACTCGCTTCTGATTGGACGAGAGCTCTGCATTGCATCTGCGCATGCGCAGAATGATATTCCTACCGCACACCCAACCCATCAGATGCCCCTTCACCTAAGCTTCACTTGGATACCTCACTCGACCCCATTGGATCATTAGGGACTCCCCTACATCCCAAAACGTCTATGCGCATGCGCAGAATGACGCTATGTCAAACCCACTAGTCCAGTCAGATGCCCCTTCACATAAGCTTCACATCGATACCTCACTCAATTCCATCGGCCCATGAGTAGCTTCGCTAGCTCCAACACGGCTATTTCCATACCCTTGGGCCACCGCGCATGCGCAGAAGGCCGCTATTTCAACCCCACACCCAATCCATCAGATGCCCCTTCACCTAAGCGTCACTTGGATACCTCACTCGACCCCATCGGACCATTATTGGCTCCCCTAGCTCCAACACGGCTATTTCCATACCCTTGGGCCACCGCGCATGCGCAGAATGTCACTATTTCAACCCCACACCCAGTCCATCAGATGCCCCTTCACATAAGCTTCACTTTGATACCTCATACAACTCCATCGGCCCATGAGTAGCTCCGCTAGCTCCAACACGGCTATTTCCATACTCTTGGTGTACACGAGTTGTCTCCCTTGCGTCAATGTGTGCAGATGGCGCTACTGTCGACGCCGTGATATGGAAAGGGCATCCCCACACCATCCTGGAGCCGCCATTTTGTTTGTTGTTTTCTTGCGGAGATACACGGGACAATAAACACTCGACCCTAGGGTGGTACAGATGCTAGACTGATCCTATTAACATGGTACAACACCTATGGATTATGTTTATTATTATTATTATATGGCTTAGACGTTTTTTGAGGGTAATGTGAGGGTTTTTTCTCCCCGTGACCTCCCCACCGCCTCGTTTGCTCCCTTGCGCCGCCATTTTGAACCCGTCCCACATCAACCGCCATTTTGAACCCGTCCCACATCAGCCGCCATTTTGAACCCACACCCACACCCACATCAGCCGCCATTTTGAACCCACACCCACACCCACATCAGCCGCCATTTTGAACCCACACCCACACCCACATCAGCCGCCATTTTGAACCCACACCCACACCCACATCTACCACCATCGAGAACATGCCTTGATCACGTGATCGTCATTGGGAAACCCCCACTGGGGAATCCCCCACTAGGAAACCCCGCCACACTTCCGCCACAATGTGACGTCATTAAGTAGGTCAATGTGAGTCAATTTACCCTTTGTATACTACTGACGTACGCCAATTTTGGAGTTTTATCTTTCGTTCAGGTCAGTTTGAAAGCACGACGTTTGATATCATCTACCAAAAATATTTAGTTCATTTTTTTTTTACTTCTGGCAAATCTGTGTTCAATAAATTATTTCCAGTAGGAATATGCCGTCCAGCTAGCGTAATTGATAGGAAAGAACAAATTGCGACTTTCTAGCTGTCCTGCTCCCGACTTTTCGCAGATACATGGGCGGGGGTCAATTTCTCGCACAACGGGTGTTGGTGACATTATCAGATAGCCCACCTGCACGCAAACAGTTTACTAAATTCATGTCACGAGAGTGATATTTAGCTCACGTAAACGGTTATATTTTATTTTGTATCATATTGCAACCACTCGCCTGATTTCAAATACCCTCTCCTAAATATTTTGACGTGAGCTATTTTTAGCCCCCGGTACAGAATGTTCATCAAGGCCGTCGATCAGGGGAATATCCGGTGTAGCATCTGGTTTGAGTTTCGCTCCCGCATTCGAGTGACCCAACTCGGCCAACTTGTCTGGATCTCGATCCAATTTCTCTTTTGAGAAATGTGCAGAGCACAATGTGCTATGATGGCTCAAAACCTGCACGACGGCAATAGTGCACCCAATTTTTCCGACGGATGGTCTCCACAGGAAACGAGAAAAAATTCACCCCACAACCTTTTTTATGCTCGTTTGTACAACCGTTGGCGGCACAATACGGCATTTTGGAGTCAATTTATACTGCTATTTATTAGGCGGTAGTATTCTCGAGTCGAATTGATTGAAATTGCAGTTTAAGGGCCGCTTCCCGTACGGATTTCGCAGTCCATCAACTCAATGTTTTATTTTAATTACACGTTACATTTCTTAGTTCGTTAAAGATGTTTACAAGCGCTGTATTATCAAATAAACAAACAAATAAATAAATAAATAAATAAATAAATCAATCAATCAATCAATCAATCAATCAATCAATCAATAAATAAGTAAAAGTAAATCTCGAGTCGAATTGTGAAGAAGCAGTATATAAAAAGTTCCTTGAGTAAATGTCAACAGTATGATAACAATAGTATTATACTAGGTGAGAAATATTTAATAGGACAGGATTAGGCTTGTGGAGATGGCTGGATTAATTAACAAGGTGGGCTTCAAGGCACGGTGGGGTTCCTGGATCAGTAGGTCATACGCGCTGGGGATGAATATATACTGCTTATTTATTTATTGATGTCATTGACTTGAGAACGACACCTGTATCAAAACGTCGTCCCGAATAAACTAGAAGTTGTTATCCATAAGCAATTAGCTTATTTATCTACTTCTCAACTTCTAAATGCCACTAAAAGAAATCTCCCCCAGTATGTAATTCATACTAGATTGCTATCTGTCATCAGCGAGCTCTCGCGTCTGTGACGTCACAGATTGGCGGCCTTGCTTTCATTCCACAAATATGCATATCTGACTGGGAGCTAAATAGAGCTGCCAAAAAGGCTTAAATACGCCCACAGAGGACAACGAAATTTAAAAAAAAAATTCTTAATTAAGTACTAACTCTTCTGACACATATTCCAGAGAAAAAAAATATTGATAAAAATCCTTTAACATAGGAAGCTGAGACTATGCCACTTGTGAGTCCAGTTTATTTATTTGCACCAGAAAAAGAAATTGATGCGAAAGAAATCTTCGAATTAATAAAAACCGCTATACTGTAGTTTTCCCATCTTCACATTTCGAGCTATTACACTAACGTTCCGTCATTTAGCACGTGTAGTATTCGACTTGGGTATGCGAAGATGCATTTTTCCCAGCTGCATATTTACGTTAGAAAATGACTGATACTTCGTGTCATATTACCATGGCTGCGAGCTCTCATACAAATTTATTGCCTATATTACGTGTTCCCTACTACAATTAAAATACTAGAAAATTCGTATCTTATTACCATTCATGGCTGCGAGCTCTCATACAAATTTATTGCCTAATTGTGTGTTCCCCACTTCAATTAAAATGTTATGATCGTCGAGTTCATCCATCCTAGCAGATCGATATAGGTTTCATTGCAGAATACCTTTTGGAGTCCTGGGTTGTGCACCGATACAATGTCTGAGGTTGAAATGTGTACTAATGGGATAATAATTAATTGAATCTAAGTATTTTCGGTTGTAAATCTGACATTACCGTCTGGTTGGTTTTCACAAACGAATCCATGTATTTCCCGACAGTCTCGCCATTGCCAGGTTTCCTCCACGGTGAATAAGGCACACCTCTTCTTATCCGACCCTTCGTTGTCGCTCTTTTCAAATTGAGTAGTATAGCTAGAGCCATCGTACGGGCTACAATCCGACCAGATGGGACTGTGGTTTCCGCTCCCAGCATCCTCCGTGCGGAATAGGCCTATCCAGAGGCTGGGGACAAAGCAGAAGTGATATTTGTGCCGTTATTTTCTACGTACCGTATTGTGCGTTATTTTAGGTAAAACGTTGTGTATCGTAGGCATAATAGTTGGTAGATTGATGCTACACGTGTGAGCACAAATAGTCCTCTCATTGATCCATATAGCTGTTAAGAAGCAGCGAGAGCGTGACGGATATAACATTATTATTCTTGATAAGCACACGATTCCCGCCACGCCATCTCTGCAAATGACACGATGGCCAATCTTGCCTATTCGCTACATACCTTGTCAATGCTTGTCGTAATGACAGGTATTCAAATCAAAGTTCGATGAGGATGACTACCTGTACCGAGTTGACTACCGGTATATGGTATATCGGCACCATTGCGTACCCGTATTCGTACATATTTGGGGAGTCTTTTCGTTTATTTCCAGCTAACAAGCTGCTACTACAGTCTGTCCCGCATACCCAATTCTCCCTCTGGCACCGAAGAGCGGTATGCAGGGGAGAAGAGCAGGAACTATCAAACACAAACCAGATGACGTCATAGTTCTTCTTGGTAAAACAAGCGCATGTGCGAAGCACACGTGAAGAATGAATAGACTTTAAAGGTCAACCCAAACGCTCTGAGGTCAAAAATATAAAAAAAATAGTCCTTTCGATTCTGAAAATAATGATATTTTTTTCATAATTTTGTGCAGTCTGGTTGGCGAGCATTTGCGTCCACTTCGCCATCCATAAGATGGCTTGCGAATCGTGTGTCTCCATTATTGCGTAGCGATATCCGGTACTTTACCGGATTCTGTTCGGCCTTCATCCGGCGGAGAACAGACTCGAGAAATCTGATATATTACAGGTTTTCATATCACTTCTGAAACAGATATTGCCTGGGCTTACAAAATATATACGTATGTATAACTTTCGTATCATCCAAGAGGTGTGGTGGATCTGCAATTTTGAACAAGTAGTTCATCACATGACTCGAAAATGGCGAGTTACGTTGGGCTTACGTCGGTAGACTTTAGCTGATTGGCTGACGAAGTCACGTGGTAATGATTTCTGGAAATTCCCTCTAGCAGTTGCCGAAAGTAGGCTGAACATGGATACACACGATCCCAGGGTCAGTCTTATCGCGTATAGATGACCGAGATGGTTACAGGTTGGTTGGCGAGATATTGCCGTTTGAAAGGTGAAAATCGCTCTCCTGTCAATTCCAGCTGTGACGTCACGGAGGGAAGCCGTCTTGTATTCTCCATGTTAAAGCCGTATACCACAGTCGTAAGTAGCTGCTTATTTCTGGAGATTTTCGGAGTATCGGGACATCATTTGTTAAATATGCCGCGACGTTGTGTAGTGGGAGGTTGCAGTTTTACTACAGATGACGGTGTTGGTATTCATTTGTGGCCTAAAGATGAGAAAATCGCTGCAAATTGGACGAAATTTGTACGCAACACGAGAGTGTGGAAAGAGGGCCTGAGCCAGTACTCGTATAATTTGCTCGGCACATTTTGACAGAAATTAGACATCATTCGAGGACATCTACAGCGTAGCAGTTGAATTCAGGTACAAACCAAAACTAAAGAGAACAGCTATTCCAACTATCAAACCTAAGAACAATCAGAATGTGACGGCAAAGAAATCGGACAAGGAGAATCTATCACGGACATCGGCTGAACGAACCTAGCCTGCAAGCGACGCCTCGGGCAGGGAGACGGCTGTACATGCCCTGCTCGCTCTCGCGTGGCATTTGTTGCTTGAGCACCTACAGGTTAGCCTGGATGAGTCTCTATTTCATATATACTATTTAATAATACTAAAATGATCTTTCATAAATATATATACGCTTGATAAGTAAATAAATAAAAAACACCAATTGGAGTGAATGGCTGTAAATACAGAAGTGATAATAATGCTTTCATAATCCCTTGACATTTGAGATTGTGGGAATATCATTCGATTTCAATTTAATTGAGGTAATTTGTCGAAAATTGAGCAAATGTGAATGCCGATCCACTCACCATGGCTTACTTTTCGCCATGAATGTCCAAAGTATTTTTTATCAAACTATATAATTCTGAAATTGGTATTTCATGGGGATTATGGGAAAACAAACAAATTCAAATCGGACGTATATCAGTCGAGTTATCAACAGTTTACTGTCCATACTGCCGAATCCCGGAGTTTATCCCCTCGAAAAGGCTGCCTCGGTCAGTAACAACAATAACAACACAGATGTGCTCGTTCTTTACATCACAGAATCGTTCTACATTCAATACAGTTTGAAATATATGGACATTTGCTCTTATAGATGACGATAATAAGGTTTCCAGTCAAGTTGCATACCAATCACTATTCAACAAACGACCTCTCTGAATCCTGTCGTCGTCGAGTTCCACGTTGTCAGAGTGGTTGTCACTGTCAGAATCGGAGCCGTACGGCTCAAATTGATAGGGCTGAATTCCGCCGTTGGTCTGCAAACAACTGTTAATTTGCCCGTCATCATCCTCCTCTATGTCTATTTCATCTTCTTGGCGAAAAATATTTCCATCTAAGCAGCTGATATCGCTCGAATCGACATCTGAATCGGAGCTCTGACTGCACTCGCTTTCCATGTTATCCGCTGTTTTTTCTCAGGCAACTTCCCTGCGTGACGTCATCAAGCCAGCTGTGAAAGTGTGAAAAAGCCCACTTTGCTCCCATATTACGTGTGTTTCTGATCAGATTAGAATTTTTCAATATTTTTTTCATACAAAGTGAAGTATGAACTATGATTTTTAAGGATTTTTAGA
>JAVTVY010045432.1:0-21175 GCA_036873755.1 Hanleya hanleyi
TGTATATACTCGATAACTGGTCACATGACGGGGTCTTCATATTCATTGCTCTCTCGTATAATTGTCCATCGCCGTAATTCCTCGCCCGCCATAACATATTTTCTTCTGCAAAACAAACACAGGAGAACGATTACTTTTAAGAGCTGTCCCAGTTTCATAGAAGATGTGCACAACATTTAAAGGGGAATTTTACTCCAGATAAATCAAGATGGTATGTCAGTGACATACCATCTAGAGGTGATGATATGAAAAATTTGTGTGAACTGTTTGCCAATATTTTACGCGATCCCTTGAGCCAATCATGAAAAGTTCTGCCAATTTCAATTGGACATTCATTTTATGTGGCATTTAATTCACGGATATTAACAACTTTGCATGTCAGACGTTTTGGCGTCAATAAATCCTTTGAGGATTATGTTTACCATGCACGATGTCTGGACATGATGCCATATTTGGAAACTGTGTACTACATTGGTCCACATGCTCCTGTCTATAATTACTGAGGCGTGTGATTTTAAAGTTGTTTCACCCAGCTAACCACCTGATTGGCTAACAACTGTAGTTTGAAATTCACACCAGATTTATATAGCTCTGGCATGCCTGGTGTAAGATATAATATTCCGTAATATTTTAGTAGAATTTACCGAGACTGGGGGGAATTCATACATGTAGACTACATTATGGATCCTCCACCCACCAAAATTAAAATATAAATGTTGTTCAGACTGAATCATATGTATATATATTATACTTACTATAACTCCTCTCCCTAAAACAATTTGCCCGTAAATTTCCTATGTACTCATCTTCCACTTGTCTTTCTATCCTTTTCAAACTGCCTTTGAATTCCATATGGAAATCTTCCTTCACAAAGTATGGCACTCGAAGGTTCTGTGTCATTCTTTCATTAGGGTATTTTCTGAAACAGAACACCAGAAACTGCAAACATCTGAAATATTTTGACAGGGCATGGGATTATGCCTCTAAATAAATTTCATTGCAAAGGAGATGGTATGATAAGGTGGTATTTTCATGAAAAAGGGCCTAAATCGAGTCATTTAAGCACACATTTAGATACGAAGGGCCCCTCGGACCAAAAGGATTTTCCAGCAGTGGGGATATAATGCCACCGCACATCACCAGGTTAAATGGCGTTTTGGTTCAAGAGGCCCTTCCTGTCTAAATGCTGGCTGGCAAGCGAGCTGGCAGAACATGCTTACTGATTGGTTCAATTTAAATGAAAGCCCTTGATCTATTTATATCCAAAACTGCTATGGGTTCTAACCAAGCCAGTGGATCGATCAATACGTGGATCAATGAAGAAAGAATCTGGTCATTAATTAATTCACTTTGTAAAATATCTAAGCTTCATGGTTTACCATGTAAATAACAATCATTACTTACGAGTTTTTGTGCATATTAAATACTGGATCACTAACGAAGAAACTGCTCAAAAGGGACAAAAAGACGAGGAGAAGAATTGGCGACAACTGCAACAACAATGTGTAGGGGCTCTGAAACAGACCAAATAGGGAAGATTTTAATTTCTGAAGCAAACATGTTTCGTTAGATTTCCACTGATGGGAATATTTACATGACCACTGTTCTGTGAGATATCACATAACATTCACGATTACAATGGTGAAATCAGATACTGGTTCGCAGAAAAACTTTGAAACTGGTTCGTGACATGATATCAGACCACCAGGCCGTCATCAGGTAGTATTTAATCCGCCTTTTTCACATTATTGAGAGAACAAAGAATAGCCTGTATGTGCAGTGACCTGCGACTTCAGTTGATCAGCTACTGGCTCATATAATTTTACTTTGTCCTATCTTTTAAACCGGGACAATATTTTAAACTGGAGATCATAACCGACATAATTTTATACATAGGTACCGGTACCATATTTTCTCAGTTTTCAAAGAAGTGTTATTATGCTTACAATAGTGTATAATTTGGCAAATATTAGATGAAAATACACCGGCTATCATCAAACTCTTTCCTGGGTTAAAAGATGTAGCGGGTCACTGCATAGAGAGGCTCTTCTTTGTTCTCTTAATAGTGCGCAAAGGGCAGATTATAGGTTGCTGGTCTGATGGATCAGGGACATCACAAATGATCTGGTAATCTAGAAAGATGCCAGTTTTTGAATGAAGCTAAGCTTTAGATAGCAATTTCCAGACACCACTAGCAGCAAAAGATAAGTTGATAGGCTGATATTTTAATCAGTAGTAGGGAGTTCAGTAAAAATTTTAGTTTTCATTAACCACATACAGACTAGGAATTCTGAGATCTGATTCAGACAAGGAATATTTTGCTACAAAAATTACGAAAATTGGACCATTATAACTCATTCTCGGACTGACTGAAGTTTCGGAAACTTGACCTTCCATGCCCTTCTGGCCTA
The DNA here is from genome assembly GCA_036873755.1 of Hanleya hanleyi. Taxonomy (NCBI): domain Eukaryota; kingdom Metazoa; phylum Mollusca; class Polyplacophora; order Lepidopleurida; family Hanleyidae; genus Hanleya; species Hanleya hanleyi. The sequence continues at coordinate 2,412 of JAVTVY010045432.1, forward strand.
TATATATAACATTACGTAATTACTAGCAAATGGTACCCTTTTGAGGATGTTTTTCAGTCAAAATTTATCATAATCTATTTTAAATTTCAAACCGCTGACAGTAGAGTGATGAAATTTTGACCACATCTCCAGGCAATAAAGACGAATAATCTATATTATTCACGACTGCTACACTCGCATAAAAAACTCAATAATTTGCATAAATTTGCATAATTAATAAGACAAAATTGGCTGATCTTCATTAGAAACCTCCAGGAAACTTAATAAAAGCAATTCAGTGTGAATTGAAGTTTGCTTGTGTAGTTTGTAGTTAAGTAACTCCGAAAACGTAGGAAAGGGGGAGATAACTCTACACCAGGAGCAATTTTCAAGATGGCCGCCATACAAAATGGCCGCCAATCAGTCTCTTTGAACTTAGTCATGTTGGGTATCAAATTGAAGCCCTTGAAGAGCAGAGTACAGCCATAGTGGTTGTAAGAAACAGTAAAACATATTAATGGAGAATTCAAGTATTATGTAGGCAAAAAAGATGAATTTTTCGATTAGAATGTGAAAATGATGGAAAAAATACTGACATGCTGACCAAGTTAAATGACAATGTACACTGTACGAAAACCATCCACACATGCACACGCACCTATGGCATACTTAATACTTGAGTAATCCCATTCATACATGGACTGATGGTTAGCCTGACTAAGCATAGATCTGCATGATAAATTGACTGAGTGAGTTATTAAAGTAATGCCAGATTTGGCAATAAATTATAAAACTACATGTACATGATTAAGCCACATTTTATTTGACAAAAGTAGATATATCCGGATGCTGAACACCAAGTCGAGAGAAAACTTGAGTTAGGCAGTGCTTGTACGACAAGCTTGGATCAGCGTCAATATATTTGAGCACCAGATGAAAAAAGGCGAATGATGGGACCTTTTCAATTATTGATGAATCTACAATAAATATAAAGCAAAATAAAATAAATGTGTTTTGTTATTGATGTGTTTGAAGAACAATTACATGATCCCCCTGAAACCGATTAATACAACATCAACACAGTTATTTGATCAGGGGTTTTTCTAGCCGATTTCTCATCGTGGTAATCCCGATGAGAAATTTTGAAAATTGAGTTTTAGAGGATTTTTGTAAATTGAGTTTTCCCTCGACAAATTCAGTTTCTTTTAATTTTCGATATTGGAAAAAAAATTGAGTTTTACTGATATTTCCTCGCCCATATCATTGTGTATTGTATCTAAATAAACTTATTTTAATCCTTGAATCTTGTCCGAGTTCGCGATCCGACGTCTGTTTTCGTTGTTGTTGTTTACTGGCGCACTGTGACTCTCCGCACAAAGGTGATACTGACAATTTGAACGAATGGTGCATAGGAGAACCTTTGATAGGAGAGTGTTGGGCAGTATCGCGCTCATTCATTGGACAGGCAGTTCATTATCATCCAATGAAATATAGCGTTAAGAAGATTGCCAAATACCATCTTCGCAATATTGCTGACATCATCAGTAAATGCGCTGCAAGATTCACTCTGACAGGATCGTTTGCCAGGCAGAAATTGTTGCTTCAAACGATGTTGATCTGGTATTTTACAGCTAGCTACCACTCGAAACAGAATAAAACTTGTGCACTATAGACATTAATGTACAAAATATAAGAATGCTTTGACTGCAATGACGAATGAACTGCAAAACCGTGGGCAAAGAAATTAGACACGGAAATTGAGTGGCCCGGGCTTTGCAACAACAACAACGAAATGTATCTCTGATCTGACGATCTCCTCTCAATGAACAATTACCATTTTTCAAGGTCATAAAATCAACAATCTTGGGTTGTTGATTCTCTTTTAAGTATAACTGAAAGGCATAGTACCATTTGATTGGATTTTCAAACAGAATACTTGATGAACATCGTATTGTTTTTTCTTCTTCTAGGCAATTTCGATGGTTTTTTACTCAGCCAAAAACTACATCTTGTATACAGGAATTCGACAAAGTTAATCATGCAGTCATATTTATTTCATGTTAGCTAACAATTATAAACAACTATTCCTGGAAAAAAACAGCTACCTTTTGTAGTACTGAGTACGAAGCCAGATACTATCTTTGTCAGGGCAACACATTCCAAATGTTAGATACTAAGTTATTGATGCCTGCCAAAGTGTCGGTCACCAGTGAAAAAATTATTCGCAGGCTTGAAATGAAGGCGGACGTGTATAATGGATGTGTAATTTTCAACTGTGGGTTTGAAATTTGTTTTCAGTTATCCCTATGAAAATGTTTGCATAATTGAGTTTCTGAGCCGAAACTATGAAAACCATGGAAATATTGAGTTTTTTTGATTATTGGCGCGCCAACGGCGCGCCGAAAAATTGAGTTTTGTGAAATTCTCAAATTGAGTAGATGAAAGATTTTGGGCTAGAATAACCCCTGTTGATATCGATAGATGTAGAGGGAAAAGACATTTGATTCACATTCAATTGTAAATTGTATTATCCAGTTACGAAATTGGTTTATTTCCAGTTGACATCCATGTAACCTATGTCCATATCCACCGTAATACAGCATAAAGAAATCACGCACAACTTAATAAAGACCATAACTGAAAATTTATTCTGTCAGAATAAAATCAATGTCAGAGAATAGATATACCAGGTAGTACATTTATTTAAGATTTGTTTTCAACATAACATATTAATTTACTTCATTGCTGTTTAAGTTTACATGTGGAATGATCTCCACGTATTTTGATACTAATTACCATCCACTGTGTGTCCATATAGGCAAGATCTCGGATCACTTGTTTTCACCATCCATGCGAGATGGTTAAATACATCAAATCCCATCCCATGACGTTGATATAAGTATCTGAGTTGGCCAAAAAAAAAAAAAAAAAAAAAAAAATTGTTTTGTATTCAAGTAATACACAATTTTATTTTATTGGAAATATATTATTCAATTGTTATTCAATAGTAATTAGGCCTACACTATATTCCAAATATATATTTGTAATATTCTCAGCCAGAACCTGTACTACTTCGAACTAATTGCTCCCCTTTCCTATAACTAAATAACCTCCATAAGTTCAATGTCTTTTTAAAATGTGTACAAATCTGGGGGGAGTGGCAGTGTTTGACGTAATCGCCATTTGTAGAAGGCGCTTATGTTCCATATAGAGGGATAGCCTGGCTGATGGCTGTTCTGTCTGACGATTTGCTTCCCTCGTATTTTTACATAGAGACGATCGTCATTTCTCTCCATTATTTTTGAAACCAGAGCAAATTACTGGAGTGAAAATTATTTAAATATCCAAGGAACATCAACGAACGTAATGATCGTGAATGATTCACTGTAGTTTTCCAGTTTGAGCTGTGACAGTAATGAGGTCACGCACATGTCGGCTGGCGTTGGTAGTCGCCATCTTGAATATATCGTTTTGAAGCGGGGAGAGAAACAACCGCTTCAGAAAATGAATTTTTAACTATGGCCATCTTCGGAAATATCAGCCTAAATCAAGACAGATGACTAGTTCAACCTTCGGACTTTAAGAATATATATTCCGATTAGCGAAATATTACCTTGCGAGTCGGGAAACGGCCCACTTATCAAGAAGATCCGCCTTTGAACACTCCGCTACGGCCCGTGTGGAAAAAATTACGTCATCGGAGAGATTCCCCTAATAGTACAGGGGATTCCCTAGAAAATGACACGTAATTCAATGAAATCGAGGCTCAATGGCCGGTGTTTTTGGCCGAGAGGAAACCCCCATGTTTTCAGGTTCGCGGTACCGTGAGGAACGGATTAGCGCATCATGCGCTAGTCCAAAACAATTTTTTGATAGCAGTACAACAAACACAGCACAAGAAGAGATAGAGAATAATTTATTTGTTTCCAAATTTTATTTTAACAGTAAGAAAAAACTGAACAAGTCTAAACCATGCAAATTTTGTTAAAATGAAAGTGACAGTTCTCTTCAACATAATTGACATATTCGCCGGCTAAAACGCCGCCATATTGAATCTCAATGAACTCCCTATCAGTAGGCTGATTAAAGTAGATTTCTGGATTCACAAACACCGCCGTGTCGACGCTTTCAGCAAAAATTGGGAAAAAAAACTTTTTTTTTTACTCTGCAAGTTTCACCAAACAAATTTCTTGAAGACTCTGCCAAAGAGTTGTTTTTAATAGCAGACTGACAGCATGAAAAGCAATCCAGGGGAATAATTTTTCTACAGGTATGTGGAGCACAAAAACAATCACGTTCAGCTCTATTTGTCCGAATTTCTGGCATTTGGTATAAGGGATTTAGAATTGACCCAACAGTATTGCATAATATGTAATTATTATGCACAAGGTGAGTATGGGGTGTCTTGAGATAAAAAGTATAGCTGAAGACTGATTTTTGAAGTATCTCAAAGACCAGTGTTAGTTTAATTCAAATTGTAATCAACTGCAATTGGTTTGCCATAAAATGATGAATATATATTTTGGGCAAGAAAAAAAACCCCTCCCTCACTAAACAACTTTTTGACGTTTATGTGAAGCAAGGGATTAATTTTATTCAGCTTTATTGACCATTATTGAGACAGTTTAATAACTGAGCTATTGAATTTATCATCAAAGGCTGTTTGACTTACTTCATTAGTTTGCTGTTCTCTCTGGTAGAAATGATGATGATGCTGATGCGAGTGCTGTTGGTTACGTCTGTGGGCATAAACATGAGCTGGAAATGGAACAAATTGGAAAACATAAAGCATTCGCTTTCTACTTCGATACAATACAGGTACATATTTTAGCCAACAAAAAGTGTGATGTAGTGGCTGAGTTCTCAGCCAGGATTGTACCACTGACCTCTCGCTTATGAGTCCAGTGCCCAAGCACCTGAGCTGAAGGGAAATTCCGGCGACCTCCAAGCTTGGACAGGCACTGGTGAACCAGCTTCCTACCCCACTCCTCAACATCATGAAGAACCGCCATCCTCATTCCAAGTGCCCCATTCCCTCTCTTCCTTGAACCTCCCTTCCCCCAGACAACTCAACAATCAGACCAATCATCAACCACACTTCCTACACTTCCTCAACTCGACCAACTGATCGTCAACCCAACCCATCCTTGCAAAGATCCTACCGACGACACCAATGTTGTATTGGTTGAGTTCCGAGCCTGATCCGGGATTTGAACCACTGACCACCCATTTACAAGTCCAGCGCCCTTACCAGCCGAGCTAAATGGAAATTTCCAGGCACTGGTGAAATCGCTTCCTGCCACAACTCAATGTTGTGAACGTTCATGTTTTTTTTTATATTTTCATTTAAAATTATTAAATAAGATATAATGTCAAATATGGTTTCAAAAACCTGGCTGAAAAAGGCAATCATGGCAAGATGATAATTGCCCAAACTCTGAATTATTTAATTGATCTATCACATCTATGTACGGTATATATACTTACATGAGGGAAATCCTCCTCCAAAAAACATGTTAAATAACTCTTCTGCTGAGATATCACCTAAAATAAAAGAACACAGAATACTTGTTACGTGAGTGTATAGGAATTCTGCAGTTAGAACTGGTCATACGATCGGTACTGAAATATGGGGAAATTACTCACCAAGCTCCAATGTTGTGCAATTCAATTAAAAAGGAACAAGATTTTTAAAAATTGAAAGAAAAATATAGACCATAGAGGTCTATGTCCCCTGCCTGTTGCACCAGATACAGTACCTTGTCTATAAGATAACTGGCATAATCTACTGCTGGTGCTGTTGATGGGGAACGTGATACAAAGAATAGAAATCTTCCAATGAAAAATTTGAATTTACTTCATCGCCGATCTCCAGCACAGTAACACAGTGGATAATCAAAACGAGTACTTGAGCCGATTTATTATTGAAGGATGTGTCCAGTACCTCGGCAGAAAATGTTGTAAAATTACATTATCCCCCATTCAGCCCCATGTTATAAATGGCCAAGGTAAACTCCATTTGCTTCAGCTTTGTGCGTCGGCAATGCCGAATGCCGACGCCAGTTTTGAGGGCTGTGGGTCAACACTACAGTTTTTATAATCCATCATTTAACTGCACTGGGGGTTGGCGATGCAGGGCTTCGTGTTTAGAATTATTGCGCGAGTTAAAAATAGCTTCTGTCAAAACATTTAGGAGTGGTTATCTGAAAGTCAGCTTGAGTGGTTGCAAGATAATACAATATAAAATGTGACGGTGTACATGAGCTAAAAATCACTCCAGTGACATGAATTTACGCAAGTATTTGTGCGCAGGTGAGCTACATGTGTCACTCTCATGAAAACGAAACCCTGCAATCAAGTAGTTTCACAATTTTTGCTGAATTATGATTTTGGCTTCAATTTAAATTGACTTATATTCTTGTACCATTCTCCAACAAAATCATTTCGTTAGAAAGCTAATAGTAACTGTGCGATAATCATAATATTATTTACTGGCATGGAAGAGAATAGACAACCAGCATAGATACGAGAGAGGTGAGTAGCTATGAAACTTAGCTGGACTTAACATTGCTATAATATTAATGATCGGTTTATTTTGAGAATCGTTTAGCTCACACAAGATTTAATATCGGAGTTTTGTAGTATGGTGACCTACCTTCAAAGCCACCATGGGTATAGTCGTACTCTCGACCATTTCCACGACTGGCTTGATTTTCTTCGGGACCGTACAGGTCGTATTTCTTCCGTTTTTGGGGATCGCTGAGCACAGCAAATGCATTTCCAATAGCTGAAAAAACAAAAATCAAAAATCATAGCTCTGATAGAGTTGAGACTGTTCCATTGAAAAAAGGTATCCTGCCACTGTGTGTGGGATGAATGCAATTTGGGACCCATAAATGAATTTTGAATATATAATGAATTTGTGGTCAAATTCGCCAACTATTTTTGATGAACGTCTTTACTTTGTTCCCATATTAAACTGAAAATACGGCGTATTCAGGATGCTCAAAGCAGATATTGTTGCCTTTCGCCCGTTTATGGTTTGCACCTCATTCCGGTGGTGTCAATGCAGTTATGGGTAACGGACTAGGTCACTTCCTTCTGCTAAAGCCTTCACCGAGTAGGGAATGGCAAAATCATGGTTATTTAGTGTGAAAAGCATTAAGAAATGGGGGGTATCACCCTGCTCCGTAAGGTACATATTGGTCAACAACTGAAAATGCATGATTTAACATGCTTAAGCAGCCAAATTTTACACCTTGAGATATTTTCAAAAAATTAATATACATGTATAAGAGAACGGCTGAGTTGCCATTTTTAGACCTTATTTACCTTTAAATGATTCCGTAGCTCCAGGGGCTTTGTTCTTATCAGGGTGCATCTGTAAAGCTAACTTTCTGTATGCTTTCTTCAGTTCACTGTCTGAGGCATCTTTGTTCACTCCTAGAATCTCGTAGTAATCTTTACACTTCTTCACCCTGCAAACAAAATCAATAATACAATCAACAACAAGCTATTTTGTATGAAAATAATATTGATGTTTAAACCATTACATGGGCGTCGCCAGGATTTCTTGAGAGGGGGTCGTCCACACCAACGAACCCCCCACCCGACTCCCCCCTTGCATTAACTGAAAAATGCCATAGAATAGACCCTACTGTCATGATAACCTAACATACACATGGTAGATCGGAATCCGCGATTTTTATTGTATTTTTCCTAAAATTATGAGTTTTCCATTTTGCATGTTTAATACAAGAATTGGGTATTTTTGGGTTACTTGTACAGTCAACTGATCCACATGTATTATTGTTTTCTCAAAAGTCCTATTATTTTCAGTTTTGAATAATAAAGGGATTGAAAGTTTTTAGATGGAATTTTTCACATGGTTACCCGTGGCAACGTGGACTTATGAATACCTGGGTACCGTACATGTTTTGTATTGTCGTTGAATGGGATATACCTGTATGATATAATCAGGCCTTGAAATTGATCCTATTTCGCAGTATTAAACGCTGCACCCAAATCAGAGATGTGCCCAGAATAAAGAGCAAAATCAATGTTGACCTGTTCATGGAGATTCTTCATCAATTAACTTCATATTCGACATGTTTGAGTCAGATGTCTACCTACTATACCAGAACTCGGGGACTTTTTCATATTTTCTCTTATTCAGGCTCATTTTCCTGCCTAAAAAATGCTGCCACACCGAATAGAGGTTCGTGCCCAAATTAGGGAGATGTAAATCCCCGAGAATCATTATCATTGTAGCAAGAATTTAATTTACTTATTCGAAAAAGGCCCTCAGCAAAAATATAGGAGAGAATAGAGTTTTTTCATGAAAATATAGGAGAAATATAGATAAATTGTCAAAGAAATAATATGGGAGTATATAGGAGGATTCTTACACAATATAGGGGGGGGGGGGGTGATACTATCCCAGCACGCAAGGTGAGGGTCCAGGACCACCTACATGTAGGCCCCAAAAGCTCTCAGGTTCTAGACGGCTGCAGACGTTTTCTGGCCAATGTGTGATGAATAAAACCGCAAACAGACAAAGCAAGAGCGACAGCAAGGTGGAGACTGCTTGTTTTTTTTTCAGTTAGGCTTTGCAAAAATATAGGAGATTTTTAGCAAATATATAGCAAAGTCTGAAAATTATAGGAAAATATAGGAAATACAGGAACACTCTGAGATCTGCATTCAGGTGAATGGTCAGTCTACAACAAACTGATTGGACTTGTGCAGAAGATGGAGATTGTAGGATTGGAATTTCCGGTTACATGCATCTATGTATAAGCTTATACCTCCGGACAGCCTCCAGCTGTTCTTGGGTGTAGTCTTTCACAACGCTTTTCTGTTCACCGGATTCCGTATTATCGCCGTTTTCTTTTGTACCTGTGCTACGTTTTCTCTGCCGGACATTATTGGGTGTTGCTGTGCCATTTTCTGTGGGCTCAGATTCTTCAGAATGGACGTGATTAACAAGTCTGTCTATCAAGTCTGAAACGAGAGAAAATACATGTGAACATCTCATTTTAATTTGTAGTTCCAGTTCATGTTAGGCTCATTCATAGAGGTTTTGTTTTCAAAGCGAACATTCAGGCCGTCAGTTCAGAATAACGCTATTATTCTCTCTCTCTATTATTCACTCTCAGTCTCCATCATTCACCTTCCCCCCTCCCCAAGGAGAGTTACTGATCACTCTCCTGGAAAATGAAAATGTATTGGCGGATAATATCAGCAAGAGTGAATCTCTCTCCAAATACATGATTACACTCGTAATACAAAGTCCACCAGAGTGATCAAGATATCTCCCAAATTTGACAGACAGGAGAGAGTCCGACAGACTGCTGGAGTCGATTTTCGCTAAAAGTGGTTGTTGCTTTGAATCAACAAAGCTTTGCTGTATTAATGACATCAGTTCATCAAAATTACTGGGTATTGGGTTGTACAGAAATGAAAATTTAGGCCGTATTTTGCGTTGGATGTCGCATCAGCACATGGATCAAGCTGTGTGACAGTAAGCCGCAGATATGCCGTCACAGTATTCGACTACATTACAGGTTAACGCCCCATTATGAGTGTACATGTGTGTTTAATGTTTTTATCAGTCTACATTCAAAGACATTTCACCATTCAGAATGCAATTCTGCCTAAGAAATCTGTTAATCAGGACTGACAACTCAACCACTGTTTGTGCCAGATGATTGTTGCGAGCACAAGCGATAAAATAAGAGCCTCTCCACATTGAATCAGCTCCAGCAGTGTGCGATTATGGTCATGCTGAAAATAGATTTGCTGGAAAAAAGAACACGGAATTGATTTAAATTTTTGTTGATTTTTCTGATAAACTGATCCATACCTAGCCCACTTTTTCGCATGGCATCGGCTTTTGCTCAAGGCATGATTCGCTATGTTCAACTTGGCTAATCCATACTAAACCCTCAAGGGTTTGAACAGATGTCTGAATTATTGCATAAATATGCTAAAACTAAAATTGGGATAGCGCTATACCTCAATTCAAATGAAGTACGGTACTGTACATCAATCGTTGCTATATAGCTGAAATATTGCTGAACGCGACATTAAACATCAACTTTGGTATAGTAACCCTATTTAGGATTGAGAAGTTGAATTTTTTTTTTGGTCGTAACAAATAAATAAAGGTACTCACGTAAACAGGGAAGCCAGGAGAGCATGATAACCTTTACCATTCAAATAATCACAACTAGTAAAAGAGGTTCCACATTCACAGAGCTTAAAACGTGAAATCGCCATCAAAAGTGTAAAGCGGAAGTTACGTGTTCAAAGAGAACTTCAAAGCAAGAGAAATAACTCTGATACCTGTTCAGGTGAGAACAAGTGGAGGGTCGGATAGCTGACGTAAGAAAATTATGTTCTGTGTGTTGACTCAGCGTACTGTGTAACACAGGCGAGTCCCACCCGTCGAGCGCCTCACTGTTTTCTTTCGCGGGAAAGTGGAAGAGCGGGTCTATAAAATGTTTCAAGGATTACAGACGATTTACAGGGTTTTAGAAAAAAAGATTTGTATAGTTGTTCATCCTATTAATATCAGTCCTTATGATATTGCTTACTTCGGCGCGCTCGAAAGCCCTTTGACGAAAAATATGATTGCGTTTCGGTTCAACGCTAATGGTTCCAGATTTTTCAACTCGTTCCATTCATTTGTGTTGTTCGGGGACCTCGTGGATGACGTGTCTTCGGTCAAAACATGTAAAACAGGTTTTGTCAAAGGTCAAATCATTGGTCATCGGATCGCTGACGTAACATTTCCTGCTTGCAATTTATCAGGCTGCGCAACAATCGGCGACCAGACACAGTCTTCACAAGGCTACCTATGTGAGGTATCGGTATTCAACCTATAAACCGGTCAAATACGGCACTTTGATCAGGTATCACGAAAAAATAATTTTGATGGATGACTGAGGTATTCCAAGACTCATCATCAGTAACATGATTATTACTGTGTATCCTTTCCAGTCAAGGACTCAAGGAGTTCACATATAAGCTATTTCTATAAAAATGGTCTGCCAATCTATCAAAATTCATACGCCACTGACTGCAAGTTATTCAGTGCATCGCTGATTGCTGCATGTCATGATATACCCAGCGTCAACTCGAGAAATCGAAAATCATGAAATGATGCCTATTTTAGAACCAAGAAAACAGTTATTGTGCACAATGGAATTTATACCTTTCGCCGTCTTTGAAGGATACAGCCTCTCTGCTTTAGCTAGAAACTTGAGAGCCTTCTCTTTATCACCAAGACCGACGTATTTCCTGGCAATAGCGATACATCTACCCGCCTCATCCTTGTTGCCGTCCATTTTTCTGACTGACCGTACAGGATGTAGAATTACTTTGAAACGGGGCTTTCCATTGGATAATTTTAGCGAGGACAAAAATCGATTACAACAGTATTATTGTTCGAGTTTTTCCCCTAAAAATGAATTTTTCTACCAATAAATGCAGCGCCAGACGTTTATGTAACTTTCGACTTGACAAGGGTGAAATGTGGAGATTTTCAACATCTAAGTCGATACTTTTGGAACGTATAGTGTTTTCTGAAACAGCCAACCACAGTTCGTTTTGCAAATACTGATTGATCGGCCTTAATGATGACGTACGGCTGTTACACCGAAGGGAGACAACTCTTCGAAATTCGCAACCAAAGATTGAACGAGATTAGTTAACTCCCCTTTATCATACAATCACTTTTTGGAAAACCATATTCGCGGTTACACAGTCCGCAATTTAGTTTTGTGCAATATAGACAAGGGGTTTCACGAGCTCTGCAGTCATAAATTATGTACCTTCTATACATTCCTGAATGTGCATCTCGGCGTGATCACAATATATTGGGACACTGTGGATATAAATAGACGGGTCCGTACATTGATCGAAGTACCGGTACCATACCGCTACGGCATATGTCAAAATGTGGATACATATCAGATGTAGATGATATTTCCAGATTTATAAAGCATCGTTTCAGATTGCAAACATGACCCAATTAAGTTTAAATACTGATAAAGAGACACATTCTGGATGGAAAAACGGGATACTTTTCGTTTTTTATATTTCTACCGCCATATGACAAAAGGAAGCAAGTGACATTTGGTAAAAAATGAGATATCTATTCGGTTGAACAGAGGGAAGGAAGTAAGTCACGCATGTTGGCATAACCAGTGATGAATATGCTTTCCTTTTCGGTTGTAACGAAATTGCAAAATGAAGCAAGGCATCACATTCACTTGGATTTCAGAGACAAAAGTGAGCAAGTCAGCATTTGTTACTTGCTTCCTTTTGTCATATGACTGTAGATAATTTGCTTCTTGACTTTAATAACTACCGGGTACCCCTAAAAATGTGGATACACATCATTTATCATGTTTATATCCTGATATCCGCGGCTGAGATACTAAGCCTACGCTCGAGAATCAAACGTATTCCTCCGTATTCTTGGGTTTGAATGTGAGGTGCCAAGAAAAGCTTTCCTGTGAAGTCATATGGTTGCTTTTTTAGTCGCCAGACGTCGTCAATTTTTCCCACGTCTTGTATATCGCTCCAAATTATTACCTGTATATGGTAGGATTCTGCTGGTGAACTGTTATAGTTGACGAGACCCACTCTCTCGACAAATATTTGTAGATTTATTGTTACGTTGGGAAATTTAAACCGTACAACGTCGGTCATTACAGGTTAGTTAGTCATCACGACCTTATTGACCGTCTATCTGTGTTCAAGAAAACTGATCGCAGATATATTAATGTCAGAAGCCATAAAGCATTCTTACGCTCTACTGCATGAGTAGTAGTTATAGGGCAACTAAAACAACATTTCACCCGGATGTAACTATGACGTCACAACTGGTTGGTTTTGTAACGAGTCTTTTGATTGGTTGAATTGTAAGTGTGAGGTTGAATTTGATTGGTTGAGGTGTGGTCCCTGTTGTAAAGCAAGAGGGTGGGTGTCGGCCCTGTTGTAAAGCAAGATGGCGGCTTGGTTCGGTGCTGTTCGGGTGTGTTCGGTGTGGTTCGGAGCTGTTCGTGTGTGTTCGGGTGTGTTCGGGCCTGTTCGGGCATGGTGGAAAGCAAGATGTCGGTTGTCGGTGCTGTTGTAAAGCAAGATGGTGGTTGTCGTCCCTGTTGTAAAGGAAAATGGTGGTTGTGGGCCCTGTTGTAAAGCAAGATGTCGGAGTGGGTTCGTGAATGTTCGGGAATGGGGTGAAAAACATATAAAAGTAGGTGATTTTTAGTGAATGGGTTATAATCATTGGATTACTTTGGGAAGTTTTTTCACCACTGACCTGATTTGCCTGCCTGCCTGCCTGCCTGCTTGTCCAGCCAGCTTGCCTGATCCGTTCCAGCTCCTGCCTGACCTGTTCCTGTCTCACCTGTAACCACCCAACCAGCCAGCCAGCCAGCCAGCGTGCTCCTGCCTCCCTACTTGTTCAGCCAGCCTGCCTCATCAGCTCCTGCCTTACCTCTAACCAGCCACCCTGCCCCGTGTGTTTGGAAGCATGATACGTGGAGAACATTTTCCCTTTGACCCAGCAGTCCCTCCTGTAGAAGTTTTGCCTGAAGACGAGCGTGTGAGGCAGCTTTATCAACGACACTGGCCTACCATACGCCATTGTTTTCACCGTCACCGTCGTCTATTGGATTTGTATAACTTTCGACTGGAAGACTTCACGTATTTGTCTACTTACGCTGAGAGCATATTCAGAGACCAGGTGACAGCGTTCAAGTTGAATATGACATTTGGGTATATTTTACGGCAGAAGAACACGGACCAGCTGCGGTATTATTACCCGAGTAATAATACGTATGTGTTTGAGCAGCCGTTCACCATAACGGAAGACATTTCCCTGCAGCCACTGCTTGAACAATTGATTACGTTGGATCCGTTGCAATGGGCCCTGTTGCAACGTCCCAATTCCGAATGGCTTGTGGAAAGGGTGACCAACGTCACATTTTTCGTCACGAAAATGAGAGATCATCCTATCGGTGCTCCTGTACTACTCCCTCCTTGGCTGCTTCGTCGACGCGGCCTGTATGCATTAACGCAAGGGGCACATGGGCCCTACAAAGATCGGAAATGTTTGTTTCGGTGTTTGGCCGTACATGTGGACGAGTGTGACCCGCAGGCTTGTGACACAGTGGCCAATCACTATTGGCAACAGTACTTAGAGCAGCAAGACATGGATGAGCGTCACTTCCGTGGCGTTCCTTTCAAGAATTTGGATGACGTGGAAACCTTATTTAACATCAATATCTTTGTATACCGATTACAACGGGAGGAGGACGATACATTGGTGGCTGAATTGGTGCGTCGTTCCACAGAACGGTACGCTTCTACCATGAAAGTGAATGTGTTCGACTACAATGGCGTGAGTCATTTTTCGTTGATACACAATATGAGCCAGTATTGTGAGTCTTACAGTTGCGCCCAATGCCATCGGGTGTTTCACCGTACCTTCCACTTACATCGACACGAGAAGATTTGTACGAACGCTGTGAAGCGAGTCTATCCTGGTGGTGTGTATCATAATACGCTTACTATTTTCGAGGAACTGGCCGATGAGGGTCTCATCATACCGGAGGCGGACCGTTATTTTCCGTACCGGGCGTGTTATGATTTTGAGGCCTTGTTGGAGCCCATGGACTTGTTTTCATCCAAAACACAGTGGACGCAGCGCCATATTCCCCTCAGTGTGAGCATTTCCAGCAACGTACCTGGCTATGACGCTGCACCGGTCTGTTTCGTGTCTACCGGTGATGCCCATGAGTTAATCTCTCGCATGATGGGGTATTTAGAAGAAGTGAGCGCGGCCAGTACGGAATTGTTGGTGTGCAAGTTCCAGGACATACTGGACCAACTGGACGATCGGATTCCTATACCGGGTGTAGCGTTTAGTGATGATGAAGAGTCGGAGTCGGAGTCAGTGTCGGAGTCGGAGCCTATGCAGTCGCAGGATGATGTGCCTTTACCCAAACCGTATGCCGAGAAATTGAAAGCGCGTTTTTTACAATACCTAGGCCAGTTACCGGTGCTGGGGTTCAACTCGGGGCGCTATGATTTAAATATGGTGAAGGAATTTCTCTACCCTTACTTGGCCCAGGCGAATACCATCAAGTCGGTCATCAAGAAGATCAATAATCATATGGCCCTGACTACCACATCACTCCGTTTCCTGGATGTACGCAACTACCTAGCGCCTAATTATAGTTATGATCAGTGGGTGAAGGCGTATGACTGTGCACAAACGAAAGGTCTGTTCCCTTACACGTATATATCGACGCTCGACCGTTTGGCGGAAACACAGTTGCCACCGCGCCAGGCCTTCTTTAACGATTTGAAGCAAGTGGAATGTCCGGAAGACGCGTACCGTGAACTAGAGCAGGTATGGAACGACCAACACATGGAGACGATGCGAGATTTCCTCATATGGTATAATAACCTGGATGTGGTTCCTTTCCTGGAAGCGGCTGAGAAAATGGTTCAACTGTTTCGTCGTGAAATGCATGTGGACATCTTCAAGGAGTGTTTAAGTTTACCGGGTGTGGCGCTTCGCCATCTTTTTCAAGCGTGTCCCACGTACTTTTCGTTGATACAGCAGAAAGATGCGGACATGCATGAGTGTTTAAAGGCGAACATTGTGGGTGGTCCCAGTCTTATATTCCACCGTTATCACGAGAAGGACGTGACTACTCTGCCGGGTGGAAAATCTTGTGCAAAGATTATCGGTTTCGATGCCAATGCGTTGTACTTGTGGTCACTCGCCCAACCTATGCCCAGTGGGCATTACACACGTTGGTTGGCCGAAGGGCGGCATTTTACGCCCCAACGCGCTTCTTCCAAACATCTCGCCGACCAGTGGATAGATTGGGAAGCCTATCGACGGGGAATTACTATACGACACCAGACCAACGCCACAGAGAAGCGCATAGGCGATCGTCGCCTCCCCGTCGATGGGTTTGCCCTGGTGGGTAACACACCCACTGTATTCCAATTTTACGGTTGCTATTGGCACGGTCACGAATGCCATTTTAGTGCTGGGTGTTTCAACGACCGACGTGGTAAAACAGGTGAGGAATTACGGAAAGAAGTGGTGGAGAACGCGGATTATGTGAAAGAGAGAGGTTACCATCTCATTGAGATGTGGGAGTGTCAATTTCACACCCTGTGTGAGGCTCTACCTCATTTACGGCGTTTCTTAAAAGAGCGCGAGTATCCGTTGAGTCGTCGTCGACTGCTGAGTCTACCCCAGATGTTCGACGCCATTCGTTCGGGGGACCTGTACGGCTTTGTCGAATGTGATTTGCATGTTCCCGACACTCTCAAACCTGTCTTCGCCCAGTGCCCACCCATCTTTAAGAACACGCTGGTGGGTCGAGATGATATTGGGACCACCATGGGAGCCTACGCAGATCAACACGAGTGTTTACCGCATCCGCGTCGCATGTTAATTGGTAGTATGTGGGGAGAGAAGATGTTGTTGGGCACTCCGCTGCTGCAGTGGTATATGCGGCACGGTCTGGAGATTACGAAAATACACCAAGTCATACAGTACGTACCTCACGCCTGTTTTGCGGCGAATGCCGACATTGTGACGGCTGCCCGTCGTCAAGGCGACCAAGACTCCAGTAAGGCCATCATCGGTGAAAGTTGGAAGCTCACGGGTAACGGCTATTATGGCAAAACAGTAACCAACCAGGATAAGCACGTGAACGTGAACATTTGTACGACGCCTCAAGCCCGCAAAAAGGTCAATTCTCCTCTCTTTCGGTCGGTGGAGGTCATCGATGACGACACGTATGAAATCACTTTAGCCAAGAAGACTATCCGTTACAACTTACCCCTGCAGATTGGATGTATGGTATACCAGGTGGCCAAGCTGCGCATGCTGCAGTTTCTATATGACTTTATGGGTGTCTATTTTAATGCATCAGACTGGCAACTCATGGAGATGGACACGGACTCGGCCTACATGGCCGTCTCTAATGCGGATTGGGAGTCCCTGGTGAAACCCGAGTTACGGCACCAGTATGAGATGGAACGGGACCAGTGGTTACCGCGACGTGACCATTACCAGTATGATAAGCGGACGCCCGGGCTCTTCAAGCTGGAGTGGAGTGGGGATGCTATGATTGCGCTCTCCTCCAAGACGTATTACTGTTACGGGGGAGACGAAAATAAGTTTAGCTGCAAAGGAGTGAACCGGCGCGATCCCAACATCGACAAAGCTCTTTACCTGGACGTGTTGCAAAGCCAGGCCAGTGCGAGTGGCACGAATCGAGGATTCCGTGTGGTGGGCCATCAGATGCGCACCTATATCCAGCAACGAGACGCCTTTACTTTCTTTTATCCCAAACGAAAAGTATTGGCCGACGGTGTCAGCACTACCTACTTGGACTTGTAAAAAAATGTGGAACATTAACTGTGGAGTCACGAGTTATAAAAACTGTAAAAGTCAGGATGGCCGAGTGGTCTAAGGCGCCAGTCCTAAGTACTGGTGGGGTGATACCCTGCGTAGGTTCAAATCCTACTCCTGGCAGAACTTTTTTTTTAATCACTACTACTACTACTATTCTATGTGTACATACCACCTGTATTCTATTTGTATATATCCTTCTTGTTGACTTAAATAAAGAGAGAGAGAGTCAAAATCATTTTTTGTGTGTTTTTTCAACTCTTTATTCAACAATGATTCACGTCAGAACGTCATAACAATATAATGTGATAATAATAATAGGGGGTCTGCGCAGTACATGTTTTAAGTGAACCAGAGAAATGGCGCATGCACATTAAACCGAGAGGCCGTCCAGTCATAGACCAGGACATCACGGTCTTCGGCTTGACAATAATCATCAAACATATGTACAATGGTGGACAGTGAATGTCCTCTACTCCGGTGAGTGAGATAAAACACACAGTACTGTCCGCACACACTACTCAAGGGGCCTTGTAATCTTTGCGTATTCCAACGCCACTCTGTCGTGGAGACGTCCATGAATTTCACTAAATCGGCATGGAGGGGTGCAAGTCCGTAGGAATCAAAGTATTCGCCTTGGCCTTGGGTGTCCACGTACACCGCTATCCAATGTTCACCGGGTCGACTCTTCGGGTCTGTATTTAGGATGTAGGCTGCAGGGGTGGTGGAGTGGATGGGAAACACATTGCGTGGAAATACACCTCGAAAGGGGATCTTGGGATCTCGCTGGAGTATGCGCATCAGCTGTTCTGTATCCATGGTTTAGTTGACGAAGTCACACAGCACGTTTCTTTGCGCATCCACGCTGATGACGTTGTCAAACTCGGCGTAGCAAATCACGTTGATGGTGCTGGGTAGAGCCACGGAGAAACGCAGTTCCAACCGTAGGTTTCCTTTCTTCAGTAAAGCCAGTTGATGATCGTGTTCCAAGGTAGGGGTGAGGTCAAAGGCGAACAATGTGTACCCACGGCTAAAGTCTTTTCGACTGATGGTATTGCCTTCGTCCTGGTTGTTTTGTCCTGTGGCTATAAACAGGTTCAGGTAGGACCGCACATAGTTTCCGTTAGTAAAGTCTGGTTGTAAGGGTCGGGCTGGAATTTGATGGCCGGCCACGTGCAGTGCCACAAAGTTGATGTTAAAATGATGAAATTTGAACGGATTCTCAGCCAAAGCTCCATTGAATGCGGTGTTGGTCACACACCCCACGGTAAGACGTTTAGGCAGATCTCCTAGAAATAAATTCTCTCTGTTGGCCATCATCGTC
>JAVTVY010045433.1:0-21238 GCA_036873755.1 Hanleya hanleyi
TACGAAACGTAACGCCATAGATCTTGCAAGCTATGCTTGACCAAAGTAGGAGGCAGATGAATGTGGTATACAGTTTGTAGCATTATCAAATGTTCTCCATTGATCCGAAGAAATTGCAATTCTATATTCGCGTGTAAAACTACCTTCCACACGAGTGCCAGTCATGGTTGTGCGATTTGTGGGAGCACTCTCGAATAAAATTAGCCCGGGTCTTGGACAATTTATTATCGAAAAATCAAAACTTTGCTTACTCGACTGAGACGGAATGTGCATTAAAACTGGGTTCGATAAGGCTAATCTATGGGGTAACTTCATTCCCGATATTCCATTGTGTTCAGCTGACAGTTCACCAATCTGGTTCTTGGTATGGTTCATTGAATTTTGTATAGCATGGACATCGCTAAAAGCTAATGCCTCTCTATCCTCTCCGCTAAAGGTCACCATAAACGCGTGATTAGGATACATCGCAAATCCAGGATGCAGTCTTAAAAGAAGCTTCATCCTGTGATTACTTTTGATGAATTTGTAGTGACTCTCCATGTATAGGTATATTTGTACCTTCAATTAGTGTAGTAAGTTTGGATATGTTTAAATTTATGCTCAGTCTTAATTTGCAACACCCTGCATTTCAATCTCGGTTCTGAATTCAATGGGATATATTTTTAGGTTAGAGTTCTGAAGCTTCATATGAGAAACCAATTGTTTCCATTTAAGGAAACATTGGCATTTTAAGCGCCTATCTCATATTATTGAGATTTATTTGGTTTATATTTTTTTCTTTTTTTAAATTAGAGTTATAATGCCAACGACAACAAATAAATAAATAAATAAATAAATGACGTACGTGTACTTTCGCCGGGTCCCACTAACAAAACTTCTCCAGTCGTGGTTATTCCTAAAAATAAATGGCATAGTTCTCTTAAAATGCAGTTCAAACGTACATTCAACTACAATTTTATTTAGTTACGATTCTCCATGTTCGCGGTCCATCGGTATACGGAAGCACAGGTTATGTTAAAGGGCAAACATTCGGCACGTTAAATAACGCGAGTTTTGGCGTGGTCAACGTTACATACATATACACTTGGAAGTTCTTGCATGAACTGTCCAGGTTCGTGTTTTCATTCATTATCCTTTCAAAGGTATGTGTATTCGTGGAGATAATGCCCAGTGGTTTTGAGTTTGATTGTATATGTTATGTCATCCTTTACATTGGTCGCTGTATAGCTGTACTGTTGCTGAATGCGACGATAAATTTAACTCTCCATCTCCCTTGGCGTTAGATAATTGGATACCGACAAGTGATTGCTGAAAATAACAATTTCCCACACTGATTTTTTTCCATGCTGCATATCATAGTCATAAAACACCTTGCAAACTTTTTCGCTAAACATATTCTGCGTCATTCTTATCATCATAACACGTTCCGAGAAAATGACGATTAGGTCGTCACTCTTTAAATGCCTTGTTAAACACCTCGACAGATTGATCAAGTTATAAATATTCATGCTGAAAATTATTCACTTATATATTTGTATATGCGATGTAAAATGGCTATGTTCGCTAACCATGTAATTATACACTTAGACGTCACAACCTTGGTTTATTGAATACATAACTCATTATTTCTTCCTGCTTCAACTGTTAAATTCCGCGGTTAATTTTTTCTACAAATACATACATACATACATACATACAGACTTGTTTTTGGTTGCTGAAGACGGGCATCCATACCCGAAAATATTCACCTAAACTGAGGCAGGCACTCAATCTGAAGCCAATCATAACTTACAGAAAAAATAAGAGTTTACGCGACTTACTCGTCCGAAGTAAACTATATCCTCTAACACAGGTTGGTGACTGAAATTTACGATTTACTGCCATGGCATAAGCTAAACTATAGCAGCCTTTTAAAACCATCAGAAACTTGTCTCTAGGAACGATTGTTAGGAAATAAGTTTTGTTTAATACATCCCCGTGCCAGTGCCTTCATACTTACATAAAATACATACATGGGAATCCATACCTAATTGTTCACGTCGTGTTCTCCGTCGTCTTCTTCGTATGCACAGTATCAAGACAATTCCTATTAAACAGCAACTACTAAAAAGTTCGAAACTAACACCTGCCGCTCTTAGTCCAACTAAAATTGAAACAAAAATCAAATACTAGTAGGATAATACTCAGTGACGAAGCGGCAATACTGTCCTGCTTTGATGTGCTAGTACAAGCGCAGTATTTTATATAACTCGTCATCTTGTTTAATGGAGGTCAACTTTTCACATTATCGCAGCCAAAAACAATGTGATATATAATAGACTAAAGCTGTATCACACCATTACATTTTTTCAAAGTATCTTTCGATTCTGTTTCGACATTTATATCTAACTGTAATGTGATTTTCTTATTTTGTCAAACTCGTGTGATAAGAATCTGATAGCTCGTAATGATAGTCTACATGCAATTAATATCATTCTTGTATATATCTCGATGAGGTTGCTTAAGGATGTCCGCTGGTGATTTTTGGCTTTGGCGGCCATTTTGCCTGTTTTTCCTGTTGTGTTATCTCCCTTTCCTGAGTTAAGAGACGGGGATTTCCATAAAAAGCCTTCTAGCTGAGAGTTTTGCACAGCAACATCCATGCAATTTGATAAATTGTGATAGACATTGGGATTATCTGCAAACAGTTAGAATATAAGAAAAAGATAAATACTAATTATATTAATTTTTCATGAACATGTTTCAAAACTCCCTATGTTTTCTGGGTTATCAAATGGAGCATGGGTCAGTACACTCAATGTTGCCTACAGCTAAAAAATGCATACCAACCTATATTTTTTTCTTTGCTTTTCCTCGTATTACATAATTATGAATGCAACAACACACATTATTCAAAAAGTTAATTACTTTGATTTACCAGCAGCGGACATCCTTAAGAATATATGATATTCCATGATGCTGGTGGATATTCAGCACAATATTCGCATCACAATGCTCGTTGTATAATGTATAAATGATATATTGTTTAAGCTCTACTTGACGATCGATCTTAGTAGATCAAACGATTGAACTGCTTATATTATCAAGAAGTTTCAATCAAAAAAATGCATGCTATTTGAAGATGAACACATTTAATCACAGTGAAATGTATGTTTTTTAACATAGGATCATTGCATTACATTTTGAACATTCTAAGAGTATGTTAACCTCTTTGGGTGGGGAACGTGTTCGCTATATGTTTGTCCGCATTTAAAGGAAGTTACTCTAATTTAAGTCCCGTTATGAAAGACAAATTTATCCCCTCTCCTACGTCAAATCCCGGAAGATTACATACTACAATGCTAAATCATTTGAATAATTATTAAACGATGAACTAGATATGTTCAGTTATATGGAAAACAGTATACGACGTCTTTCGCATTTGTATCGATGTCAATGCGACCGATTAGCCTCCCACATTCCGTCATATGAAAGGCGAAAATGGTATATTACTAACATCTGCTCATTATACTTTTGGGTCAAAGAGACTAAGATCATGGACTGAATATTTGTATCTTACCATTAGAGAGGATAACACAGCCCTGGCTCAAATACACACAGAGTAACACCAAACTGAGCAGGCTTGAAATAAACACTATCACAATAAGCGACAGGATAATTCTGGTAACTGAAATATACAAACATACTCAACATTTCTGCAATAAAGGCAGAAAATGATATGACAATAGGAATTCATTATTATACCGAAGTGATTTTTCTGCCAACACGGTCAAATAGCTCTGATGCTCATTTCTGCTGTTTTAGAGAGCAAGTATATATATATTGGAAATAAAACAAAATATTGGAAGCTATCTGCCCATATTCGAAAAATCACACGAACGGGTGCATTAAATTAGTCTCACCGGGGGTCGAACCCACCGATCAATTCTGTTTCACCTACCATTTTATACGACAGTGTAGAAGCCATTAACATCGCGACGGCCCTATACATCGCAATTGTCCTTGCGATGTTAAGGGTCGATCGTGGCGATATTTTGGCACTGCGTTGTTAAGGATTGACATGATGAACTTCTCAAGGACAATTGCGATGTCAAGGTGGATCGCTGGAGTTTCAGTTTACCGCCTCGCCGATGGACGGCGTCACGGCGTCACAAACTTCCTGCAGGCCCGATCTGGCTAACGTCAAAATAATCGTCTATCGTATTTTTATTTTTTGCGAATTATTACGGAGAGGATTTTGTTGAAATCTCGGAATGTCATCTCTGCTATTCATGCGAAAGGACGAAAGATAATGTGAAGAATCTGAGTGGTATTGTGATTCAAAATAGCAACAGTTAATGACCAAAACATAATGGATAGTTACGACAAATCCGATATTATACCCTACCTCATTTTAAGATAAATTATACGATTCGATTGTTCTCATATGTACAAAGAATTAGAGAATTCTCTTATAATTTAGGTAATTTTTTTTTCTGCAATTTATGGATGTTTGTCTCACAAGAGCCGAATTTATGAAGAAATATCCTTGATGCATGTTATTTTTATTGTATTCTTATGTTCAACATAGACAACTTAATAAATCATGACATTTTAAAAGAATTATGTGGACTTCTATACCGATCCACCTTAAAGGCTTACTATGACTTGTAACAATCAGTTACCTTAAGAGGACATCCATGTAAAGTTCGTTCGTGGATAAGATGATATGTCTGTGGAAACAAGGCTGAGTTAGAGCTAGAGCTAGTTGGGCTAGATTCCCATTATTTGGTTTCTTTAGATCAAAATCATTAGATATTGAGCTAACATCTCACACAGAGCCAAATGTGAGCGCCAGTCATATTTTCTTCCAACATTGACGGGCAATAAATGTGTAAAAAACGTTATGTAGAAAAGTTGGATGTGACTACATGGCCTGGGAATTTGTGAAGCGCCCAATATTTTATTACCCCTTAGGGCACCAAATTATCTATAAAAACGCCAGGATGACTGCTCTGCTGACATCACCGTGACGTCATATTCGAAACAGACATTTATGGCAGATTTTTGGTCAGATATTTGGAATTGTTTTCAGTGCTAATAAGGTCTTTTGATTTTGGGCGTCGGACCTGTCATTGTTGACTTCTGGCTTGAATATGCCCGGCGGGGGGTGGGGGGGGGGGGGGGAGGGGGGAGGGCTACTGTACCGGTACAGTGTGCTATATTTCATATTTCATGACTAACTACTGTAACGCTAAAAAAATATATCACTTATTCGAAGTCGAAATATGTTAAAGGACTTTGATTAATATATTTGTTTTTGCCGGAAATCCATTATTTTATGCTTAGGTTTAGTTTAGTGTTTAGTTTATCATAACAAAAACTTCCAAAAAATTGCTCTGAGAGAGTTATAACGATTTTAAATCAGCCTGATCTATACCTCAGGGCGTATGCATATTTACAGAATGAAAACGATGCCGTGAAATTCGTGACGTCATGTTGACGACGGCTCAAGGACAAGCAGACGGTATCTCCAGATTACACAATGAGCCACTGATGTTCAACTGCGACAAATTGAATTAAAGTCTTTGTCTAAACTGTGATTTTGTGGAATTATTTACTGTTCGATGAGTGAATACTTCAGACTTTAAATAATAACAGTGTGAATTACCGACAAAATGTCATATATGTGCAAACGTGTCTGGACAAACAAACTGAAAAGCGGGTGTGGTATTGATAGTTTTTCTCGTCCATTCCAATGTGTCGTTGAATATTTTTGCATTGATAAACTATTATCGCCTTCTGGAATTTCATCCTTCAAAAGACAGCAAATTGTGCTGAAATCACACCGAGATCCAGAAGAAGACAAACAGTCAAAGCTGATTGCGAAACTGAAATAACACCAGATATCCCCGAATCTCACGAATGAGAAATTCAGTGTCATAAACAGTATTCGCCGGGAATATAGAATGTGTGGTGGGTAATGGTCCGTTAAATCAACTGATGTACAGCCGATTTTTATTTAATGATGGATTTGGAAACCTCAAAAGATACTGGTTCTAGAAATATAGTATGGTGAACCCGTCTTTGTAATTCACGACGAAACGATTATCGGAAAAAGATGGTATTGATTTGCCAGGAAATACTGACTTTCCGTAAAATTACCTCAATTAAGTACATTTCTAATTAAATTTCCTATGTTGGAGCGATATGCAAGAGGTGGGAAAAATTGACGATGTCTGGCGACTAAAAAGCAACCACATGACTCTACAGGAAAGCATCCCCGTCACTCAACATTCAGATCCAAGAATACGGTGGATTCTCGGACGTAGCCTCAGTATCTCACCCGCGGTTTTATCTCATGTGGAGACTATGAAGTGTCCATCCGGCCCGAGTACAGTATCCAAATGTGTCCAGCATTATAGGATCATGACAGATATTAATACATTTGTATATATCTGTTTTGTTTTGAATGTTAACCGGAAATTACGGAACTTTTCTCAGATTGGTGCTCTAACGACAGCCAGGTACTGCATAGCTGGACTTGGTATCGGTGAGGAGAATTCAGTAGTATATCTGACACGAGATATATATAACAACCTACACTTGTAATCAATGCTGGGATATTATAAGTTATACCAGTGTCTTGCGTTGGTATACAGGCTGATATTTCGTCGAGAAGATAAATATTTTCACGAGCCCGAAGGGCGAGTGAAAATATTTATCTTCGAGACGAAATATCAGCCTGTATACCAACGCAAAACACTGGTATAACGAATTTATCACATTGAAGAGCTATTTTCCTGGTTGGTTTAACATATATCACCAACTCGAAAGAAAAGGCATATAACTCAACGTTGAACAACGTACGGTAAGACATCGTGAGTCGGACAGGCAAAGTGCTTCGATCTCTTTTCGATCTGTTCCGCGATGAACAATAAACTGGATGAATACTTAGCTGACATTCCGACGTTCCTGTTTATGTGGCATATAAAGCTTTGGATGATAATTTATTTCTTATCTTCAGCCGCAAATACGCAATTTGCCTCGCACAACTTGTTACCAGTGGAGGAACTCGCCCATACAAACTCGCGCAGACAAATTCGCCTGAAACAGGCTTTGTCTGCAGGTGTTGCACGCGCGTCCTTGACTGCGTTGGTATATGAGCACGCGCGACCTTGACAGCATTGGTATACGAGAATTCTGAATTGGTATACCAACGGTGGATAACGAAGAATTGCAATACGGTCTAATGCACTATGGTAATTAACCAATCAAAACCCTACAATTTACTGAAATGTGATAAAATATATTAATATACATTTACATATATAACAGTAACTAGTGTCTGCGAATAGCTTACTGATGATTTTTTCTGGTTCAAAAAGCAGCTTCCAACTCAGACGGTCGACAGGTTAAGTGCCACAGAAATGTTTTTTCTGTCCATGCATTTCTGTCGGCAAATCAAGTCGTGTTGATCCTGAAAGCTTTTCATTTCCACTATGATCGTTTGGACAACTTATAATTATATCGGCAGTGGGATATTTTTTGAATACAGTATTTTTATTGATGGTTAGTCATTTACGGGCAATTATCTCGATCATACAAAGATTCCGTCGGACCGGCAGTACAATCATTAGATTTCCCACTCGTATAATCTAGGTATAATTTATCGGTCCGATGTTACGGGTTCAAATTGGTATGTAGGTCATAACTCAAGTAATCTTGATCCGTTAATACGGCGATATATGTGAAGTAGTAAATGCCCATTCATAGGCTATAATATACAGCTGCTTGAACGGTGCGCCAACATGACGTCATGTGGTTACGTGACCCTTAGCTTATTAATCAGGTCAGTGGCGATAAGTGGGCTATATATAACTCACAATAAAAGGCTTAAATACGACCACAGGGTACTTCAAAAAGAATTTCTAAAAATTATTAAATAAGTAGTAACCCATCTGAAACAAGTTCTCGAAAAAAGAAATAGTGATCAAAATGCTCGCAACAGACCACCATAGAATCCTATGCTTTATTTGCAGTTTACTCTGTGTAACAAAATCATACAAAATAACAAAAAATATTTTCCGACACTTTTTCCAGTGGGCTTTAATTTGATGGAAACTATTCTTGAGGGTTTACGATCACTTTAAGTAAAATTATTCCTCATACTTCGAACAAGTTTAGCCTTTCAACAGACATTGCGATATTAAAGGTCGACCATGTCGATTTTTCCACTGGGTATTTTATAGTTGGTATGACTTACCATATTCCCTGGTTTGGATGTTCTGCAAGCCTGGTTTCCTAAAGATGACAAGTAGTACCACAAAAACTAGTAGCACCAGTGAGTCCAATGTAATGATAATACCGGGCCAGACCGTTTCTGGTTTCGAGCATCTTGAGATAACTGAAAGCAAATACACAAGGTCGGCTTTGTAGACTGGCATTCAATCATGCATAAACAATACGTGTATATGTTGTCCAGAAGATTTCTATAGTTTGGGATTATCTATACAAGTTAATATACGGTTTCGCCTTACCTCAACAGCTTCTGGGCTTGCAAACAACACTGAACATGCTTAAGTAACTCAACATATCAATATATCAAGAAAGCACGGAGTCCTATTGTCGTGAGTGGTAAATAGTCTCTGAATTAATTGAATTTTGACTGGAATAGTCCTTCTTCTCTCATCCCACTGGAGTTGAATACAGAATATAGAGTAAAGTGCAAAACATGTTTGACATTATGACATGATTGGAGTTAACACGAGAAGATTATTCACAATGGCAAATCTGAATTGGAGAGATATGTAAGAGGTGGGAATAGCTACAAGTAAGGCGTTCACTTTGTAGCTAGGCGTTCACTGAGTTCTGGTGACTTAAAAGCAACCATATGACTCCACAGGACGGCCTCGCTCGGCACCTCACACCCAGACGGTAGAATACCGAAGATTCCAAGACAAAGTCTTGGTATCTCAGCCGCGCTTAGATATCGAAACTAGATCCGCTATATCAGGATCTGTTATGATAGATCATGATCAGCTCATTAACTAACTCATCTAATGTTAATGAATGAGCATCGCGGGCGTCTGATGGAGTAAACGCCGCAACATGGGTAAACATGGCAAATGGAAGAATATCCAGAAAAAAGAACATGTAATGCCCGACGTCGTGCGGCTTAAATTTCCCACCAAGACAATGAAAACGTTAGATACGTGAACAGGTGTCGCTATTGCCGTCATCTCTGATCCCTGGTCACCACCGCTACATTCATTGAAAATACACAACCAGCAGAGGGTGGTTTGTTATTTGATGTCAATTGAAAATTTACATAATATTGCTACTGAGCCATCTTGGATCTCAGCATAGCCACCACTTCGATTTTCGATTAATAGCCTCAGAAATAAACAGGTTTAATGGCTTCTCATACTGCAAACGCAATATAGACAATATCGTAACATTGTATGATCTCTACATTAGCGACGATGTGATGGATATGTACCCATCTTCGCTGGATTTGGATGAAACCACTTAGATGGAACATCACATCTGGACCCATACCTTTACAAGAACGAGCAGGGCTTTCTCAAACGTCGACTTTACGACAAGATAGACGATTACACTTTTGACATAGTTAACCACCAATTTCTGGACAGCAACATTTTAGACGGACGTACATATCTCGGTTGGTAGTCATCGCTTGATCATGTGCAGACTCATGATTTTAATCAATGCCACGGAATATTATTGCAGAAACTTTTCAAACAGAGCTAAACCACCAAACGGCTCCATTCAATGTTTCTCAAATTATGTGTAAATATCGTACACTGAGGAAAATACGATCGTTGCGTGGAATATCTCTGGGGCTGCGTTTCCTAACTTTCATCTAATTCAGTTTAACACGGAAAACCGTTGACCGCTTCTATCTTGTAAGAATCTTCTGTGTTTATTGTTTTTATTTCATACACATTTGGAATTGTTGCTAACAATCATACGAAATAGATCTTTCGATTATTGACGCGGAAATTTTTCTATGAACAACGGTTGAATAGTAAATGTTGATTTCTTCTCAACAGAGTTCCAAATTTACGAGAAAAAAAACTGTATTGGACATTCCTTAGCTGCTATATCGATTCTTTTTCCAGGTTAAATTACTTTGGTGAATAACACTTGGCTTAGACGAAATTATAGCGTTCAATATCTTTTTTGGAGTTGTAAACTTTTCGCTTGATTGAGAGTAAATTGCCTCAGCTGCCCAACCAAACTTTTGACACGCACTAACTGAAGAGGGAATCCTATCAGTTACAGGGGAGAGGGAATACTATCCTTCGCTTCAATTCCATTACTTGATTTCTTTAGTTCTATAAAGAATTGGAGCGATATGCAAGAGGTGGAAACCGTATATCTCACGAACCCATTCATGTAGTATGGAAAGGACCGATTCATTAGTAAAAATGAGGCTGGGAGTTTGGCTGATTGGGCAATCTCCGGGAATGTTCGGTAATATCTGGCAATGTCCGGTCATCTCTGAGGTGGGGGGGGGGGGCAGTGTAAAAATGAGAATGACGTCACCTCTGGGTGAACGGTCACTTCCGGGAGTTAATGACAGTGTGCGACATTAAACCTTAATTCTCTCTCTCTCTCTCCATTAATCGCGCGTCATTTTCTCCAGAATGTCACGAGTTCTACGGGCCGTTCCTTCCCTTACACCCGAAGTGGGGTTACACGTCTATGAGGATAAAGTCACCATTGCGGAAGACCGCGATTTATGTTGGTCGGGACCGAAGTCCACATCGGATACGATTACGCCACACCGTCACGGCTGGACCAAATTTGAACGGCTGTTGAGCGGTGACCTCGTGGACCGTTCTTCGCACGAAGAACCGGGACCCCGGCCGAAGCTTCACCCTAGATCCTAAGCTGTGGACGGCCTTCGAGAAAGTGGTATCTATTGTTGACCAGCTGTTGACACCGGAGGAACGGTCAGCTGTTCAGTTGGGCTGGGCTCGTGACCTGAGCGAAGCGGCGTCAGAACCCAATCAGCAAATTATCAACCACGTCAAGGCAAGAGACTAACCGGTACTCACCTCCGTGAAAGATGTGCCACTTAACATCCGAAGTCCATTGATACCACCCGAATGGAACCTCGTGATAAATACACCATACACCCGGGGTCCTTCATCACCATGAAGTGCTGGGAAAAGGTGCTAGACACGTTGAATTACAGGCTGCTTATAGTGCATTGTCTGCTCTCTATCGAGCCGCTAAACCCCATCGTTGGTGGTATAGATGCTCAATGGCAAGCGGAATTGACCGATATGAGCGCCTTTGCCAAACACTGCGATGGGAATCGGTATATCTTGACATGCATCGATATCCTGTCGAATTATGCGTGTGTGGTACCCATCCGGACGAAAACGGCGGCGAATGTCGTAGCTACGTTCAAGGGCATCTTCAAGACTGGTCGCAAACTGAAGAAGGCACCGAATTCTTCAACAGACCGTTCCAACAGTTTCTGAAAGCCCAGAAGGTGTTCTTCGTTCACACATGCAACGAGACCATGGCTTCGGTCGTCGAAATTTTCAACAGAACAGCCAAAGGCCGGATATACAATCACTTTACGGCTAAGAATACACGACGGTACATCGATGTTCTCCCGAAACTTGCAATTGGGTCTATCACAGGAGTATTCAGAGAGCCCCCATCGGCATTACTCAACGCAACGAAGCCCAAGTCCGGCGTATCTTATACCCCATGCAACCCCATCCACGGCAGAAGAAGGTGTTCAAGATCGGAAAAACTGTCCGGATCAGTAAACCGCGGGTGTATGAACCGGAACATCTTCAAGGGGAGCCATTACAAGGGAAATTTTACGAGCAAGAGTTACAGCCTGTGATGAAAACAAAGACTACTACACTGTGGAACGCATCCTGAAACCTAAGCGACTCAGAGGCAAGACGGTACACTTCGTGAAATGGCCAGGCTGGCCCAGTTCCTTCAATTCCTGGGGCACGGCCAACCAGATGAAACGGCTATAAAACCAGAAATCACCGCCGTCATCGTTCATTCTACGCTCGAGCATGAACACAGTGCTATCGACAAAGCGTCTCTAAACACAACACGCGCAAAGCAAAAATGGGCTTCGTAGTGGCATTGCTAACCCTGCTGGGCATTTTGTACGGACCTGTGTTTTATGACGTAGCCTAACTCAGGAATCTACTCGTCCCACTTAGGACACCAGCCGGGAGTACCAGTCTACAAACCTCCTCTACGCCAGTCAAACCTCACCAAGCGACCGTCACCACACTATGTATACAGTCCAGGTCAACACAGAGCCCTACACCAAGTATTGCAGCGCCCACTACGTATACGACCACCCGCAGTGAACGTCTACACGTGTCGACAACGGTATCAAATCTCGACAAACCGACGACCCTGGTTCACACGTACCAAATTTACAAGACCGGGTTACCACGAGAGCGGATACACTTCCAATCATGGACCCCCGAAGGCAACACCCCTTCACCTGCCTCGTTGCGAGGTCGACGTGCTCAGGCAAGACACACTTCGTTCAGAAACTCGTTCAACACGCCAACAGCATGATTACCCTACCCATTGTCTGGATCGTGTGGTGTTACGGAGAATGGCAAGCGGCGTATGCAGCAATGCCCCACACCACGTTCGCTGAAGGCCTACCCAACGTGGCCGATTTGGAACCGGACACTTTGTTGGTGGATGAGGATCTCATGGCAGAGACGGATGCACGGATCACCCAGCTCTTTACCAAAGATAGTCATCGGCGGGTCAGCATCATCTACATTGTGCAGAATCTGCTCAGTAAAAACAAAAAGCATCGGAACATCAGTTTTAATGCCGATTACCTGGTGGTGTTTAAAAACCCGTGGAAGCCACTCAATTGCGGCACCTGGCGAGACAGATGTACCCCGGACGCATTCAATTTGCATTGGAAGCCATTAACGATACCCTCAATACGGGTATATGCTCTTCGACCTGAAACAAGGCGCCCCGACCACCTTCGACTACGGACCGGTGTCTGTCACGGAGAGACCAACCACGTGTACATACAAAAAATAATGTAAAAACACACATAGTGGCTCCCACAGCTGGGGGGGGGGGTGTGTGATGAAGGAGATAATAAAACTTCAAACACACCATTCTTGTTCATGTTGTCTCTGTAGTCAACTTATAAAAAGTGTACGGTTGGGGTTCCAGCGTTAGTTGAGCAGGATGTCTGCTCGAGTACGGAAGCACGACCCGACACCCCGGGTACTGACGACGACCCCACCCGACTTGATCCTGACTATTGTACGTGGCGCAAACCCTGCTCTCGTGTGCTGTCTGCGTGAGATTGGACTTATGTCTTAAAAGGGAACGTGCCACTGACTCCGACTCAGAAGGCGAAGTTGACCAAGTATAAGACAGGTCTCTGGACCCTGGTCCAGAAGCGAGTCTCTCACACACAGAAGAAAAAGATCTTACAGAAAGGCAAGTTTCTCGGAGCCATCTTAGCGCCGTTGGCTGCCTCTGTGCTAGGTCCCTTACTCGTGAACTCTCCGGTCGACAATGAACCACACGAAAAAATGACTCTGGTGGACGCACGCCTGCTTCAAAGCCTACAATTGCCGTACCCCATTCAACCTGATGGCGATGAACACCCTCGATCACAAGATGCAACAGATTCAACAACAACCCGGGTTAAGCGACAGTGAGAAAATACAGCAGTACAATCAGACGCTTCAGCGGTACATCACGTTCATGGGGTAATGCAAGAACCCTGGAACAAGCCCAGCGTCAGTCGCACAACGTGTACACACCTAAATGATGTGCGGCTAAAAACAGGCATGAGTTCGAGTCTTCGGCCATCAATAGATGTAAATTTTTTTGTAAAATTGTATCGCCATAAAGGAATCATCATTTTCCTCCCCGAAAAAGTGCGGATTTTGGCCTGCCAGATAGTCAATTCCAGACACGATTAACTCTGTGATGGCGTGTAGGTGCGATCAACAATCAATTGCTATATATCGTTTGGAGAAATGGTTACGTGTAACAGGGTGATACTATAGGTATCAGTTAGTAGAAAGGAAAGAAGAATTACCATGCTGTCATATACGAACGACATTCCTTATTATGAAATTTAGTGAGGGCCACATTGTGCGAAACTGTGACAAGTTTGGAATGCACCAGTAAAGGCTAGGGTTTTTTCTCGGAATTTCTGTTCTCAAGGCTATGCCAATCTGGGAGTATTCGCGAGTTTCTTGGTATGCGACACTCGCTTGTAGTATGCCGTTTTATGGGATATCACGCCAATCACTTTCCGCCTACTCCATCTCTGTTTTTGCGACTTTTGCTCAAAAAGCAGTTCAGGAACTCAATAGAAATATCATAGCATTACGATTTGACCGTGACAATCACACTAATGTACACAGATCGGGAGTGTTGACCAGCTTTCGAATGAGGGACAAGAAGCAAAATAAATGCAAAAATAGCTGAAATTCGACCCAAATTGCCAATAATTTTGCATTCCGACTTGTCCAAATGATAGGGGGATGAGAGTACAAACAAAAAAGGGACAAAATCAGTATAATACGCTTTAGGTCAGTGTGTTGGTGTGATCCGTATTGAAAATTAATCATTTTGACATTTACATTGACAATAATGAGACATACAGGTCACTACTCTTAACATATATGCCAAACCAAGAGGAGGTAGTTCTGTATACGTCTAAATAGCATATATGCATGGCCAATACTATCATACCATGTAGTTTGCATAAAATCGAAAGATTTTTTACTAAGATAAATGAAATTTACGATCCTGTTCCATATAAAGCCATTACAAGGCCCAAATACGCGCTTTTAACGAGTGTAGTACAGGAGAACATGCACTATTTGGCCTACTGGTGTATTATAACCGCGCAATGGAGCCTACATCAAGGATGCAGTCCACAGCTAAATGATGTGCAGCTAAAAACAGGCATGGGTTCGAGTCTTCAGAAAAAACTGTAAAAGTATTTATTTTCTAAATGGGCACACGCATGCCATTATTTCAGGAGAAAAGTGAGCTATTGAAATTGAAAAGGAAAGACGTGCAATCCTCCTCAATCCTTCAACTTTTCTGAAAAAGTTTATAAATTGTAAGAAAATGTATCAAATACGACCCACAGCCCAGAGAAAACGTATGAAATGATTTTCTTTTCATGCATGTTAAAGTTTTTCCCGTCCAATGGACATTTTAAAATGTTGAAAAAAACAAGAGGACGATCTACCCCTTTTTTGTAAAATTGTATCACCATAAAGGAATCATCATTTTCGCTCCCCGAAAAAGTGCGGATTTTGGGCTGACATATATTCAATTACAGACACGATTAACTCTGTAGTGGCGAGTAGGTGCGATCAACAAGCAATTGTTATATCCTCGTTTGGAGAAATGGTTACGTCCGGCAGGGTGATACTATAGATATCAGTAGAAAGGGAAGACCATGTTGTCAAAAACGAGACCTTCCTTATTATGAAATTAGGGATGGCCACTTTGTGCGAAACAGTGGCAAGTGTGGACTGCACCCTCGGTCGATCTCATCGCTGACTATAAGATCATCACCCAAGACGCAGAGTCCGAAAAGTGAAACCGGATCGAGACCTCCAATCGTGGCATCTCAAACCCTTGGAGAATAAGCCAACCCAGCTCCGACGGGTGCGAAGCAAAGAGTTCTCTATGCCTGCCGAATATATGAGCGCCAACAAAGAAAACTTGTTCTTGGGGGAACTGCCCAAGCGATTGGTCCTGGCCTGTGTGGAAAATACCAATTTCAGCGGAGCCTACCCGGAGAAATCATTTGATTTTAAACATTTCGGCATTAATTTTGTGGGCATGCATGTGGACGGACAGCAGGTCCAGGCCACGGTCTTAACACCGAACTTTGGGGGCGAGAATTTTATTCAAGCCTATCAGAGCCTGTTTACAGCGACAGGTCAAATCAAGCAGGATGAAGGGAATATGATCCGTCGGAAGGACTACGCTAACGGATACACGTTGTTCTGTTTCGATGTGACCCCCACCTTAGAGAACGATCATCAGCTGACCCTCGTCAAGCAAGTCAACTTACGGTTGGAAATCCACTTTGCACGAGCCCTCCGGAATACCATCAATGTGATTTGCTACGCCGAGTTTGACAACATCATTCAAGTGGACAAGAGGCGCAACGTCCTGCGTGACCTTGCCGCCTAACATGGATGAAGACCAGATTACCGTCGTGCTGGGGAATGACCCATTGAACACATTTTCATCAAGGGATGTTCGCCCGTGACGTGTTCCCGCTATACCGTGTGTATCCCGCCGAATACGTCAACACAGAATGGATCGTTCCGGTCAACAATGGGTGGCTGTGTAGTTGACAGAAAACCAGGGCGAACAATTCGACCGTACAATCTGACACCCCTCTATCCCGATTTAACAGCCGTCATGGACGAAGGCACAGAGACGTGGCGTTGGAACAGTCAAACATTGCAAGGCCTGAGCAGTAGCGTGTGCGGACAGTACTGCCTGTTTTATCTCTACCACCGTTGCCGTGGACGGACCCTACCCACTATCGTACAGATGTTTGACAAGTAGCCACAGGCCGATAACCGAGATTTACTGGTGTATCACTGGGCCGAAGACCATTTCAATGTACAAGGCGCTTTCTGGGCTTAAGTTCTAACGTGGCTGTTCTCATGTTAATGTTATTATTCATTGAATAAAAAATGATATCTCAAACACCATGTATTGTAATTTTTTTATCACTCCAAGAATACAGGTGACACTAGGACGTAATACAATAACACAATAACAAATACACTGTACAATGAGGTATGTAACATATATACATCAAGGAGCATCACGACGTTGTCGTGCTAACATTAAGAATACAATAATACGAAAATGCGTATGTGTAACAGTCCATGAGCATTGCGATGTTCAAATGTCCAAATATGTCGTGGTCACACCATCGTCCAAGACGTTTGGCTTGAGGTGAAGGCGTCCCGCTGCTGGATGCAGGAGCGTATCTGGTTCTCGACGACTCGGAATCCTTTGTTGGTCCCGCTAGCACTGGTTTTACCCTAAAGCATCTCGAGGTACAGGGATTTATTAATGTTGGGGTCGCGTCGACTCACCCCTTTACAGCTGAACTTGTTGGTGTTGTCACCGCAGTAACAATATTAGGTTTTTGTAGTTGTCATGGCGGGGCAGCCATCGATCTCGTTCAGCTTCATAGCCTTCTCGCAGTTAGGGTTTGACCTAGGATTCCCATTCTTTATTAGCGACGGCCATGTACGCGGAATCGGTGTCCATTTCAAGAGGTTGCCAGTCCGAGAGTCGAAGAACACGCCCATGAAATCGTACAGGATTCCAGCATCCGCAACTTAGCATCGGCATCGAGAAGTTGGCGGTGGTCCGGATCCAATGGTGATCCAATGGTTGCTTGTGGGTGCTGGTGATGAACTGTCGCGACCCGGGTTCTTTCATAGCATGAAATTCGCACTCCCACGCCTCGTGGTAATCGCACCCTAAACCCATGATGTAGTCTCGGTTCTGCTGCATCTCCCCTCGCAGCCTGAGGGCTGAGTCTTCGTCGCTCATCGTAACGGTGGTGGCCGTTGGTGTCGATAATGAGGTCACACTCGTACCGTGCCAATAGCCTCCATGAAATTGGAAGACGGTCGGTCGTTGAATGATGAGGGCAAAAACGTCTACGGGAAGGCGTCGATCTCTGATTCGCTTCTTGGTGCTGTTGGCTTGATGGCGGATGGTGATGTCGGGGGAGTGCCCGACCCAATCCAGCCAGTATTGTGCTAAACAGGTACCGGACCGTTGTGCCTTGAAATGATCATCTTCGGGCAGCCACCGAATGTAATGCCCCGCCAGCATCGGTTTGGCCATTACAGGAGAGATATACGGCGTTCGCGTCGAATCCGATGATCTCATCGCACAATTTTCCTCCTCGAATGTGTGTCAGATCTTGTTCGTGGTAGCAGTGAAATATCAGACTCGGGCCACCCACGATGTTCTGTTTGAAGCACGTGAGCATGTCGGCATCCTTTTGGTCAACGAGGGAGAAGACCGTGGGCAGATCGTGAAACAGATACCTCAGCGTGATTCCGGGTAGGCCGACACTCTCCTTAAACATATCCACTCCCATTTTCTGATAGAATCGGAACATCTTCTCGGCCGCTTCGAGGAAAAGCACGACACCCAAGTTGTTGCACCATACCAGAAAATCTCGGACAGTCTGCATGCCTTCACGGACCCACACTTGTTGTATTTCGGTGTAAGTTGTCTCGGAAAACGCTTCTTCTTTCATGTCATTGTAGCAGGAGGCTCGGGTCGGAGCTTCGTCTCGCCCAGGCGGTCGAGACTGGTCATGTAGCTAAACGGAAAATGGCCTTTGGTTTGTGTGCTGTCGTAGGTTTTGACCCACTGCTCATAACAGTAGTGCGCGCCAGGTAATTTTAAACATCTAAGAACTGGAGCGTGGTTGTGGAGAGGGCCACGTGTGGTCGTTGGTCTTCATTATGACGAATTTGACATTACCGGCTTTGGCGAGGTAGGGGTACAGAAAGACCTTGATGAGATTGGGATATTAACGTCCCGAGTTGAATCCGATCACAGGCAATTGACTTAAATGTTTCAGTAAACGCAGCTTGAGTTTCTGAGTGTACGGCTTCGGAGGTTTGACGGGAACAACCTCGTCTTCTTCGTCCTCGGTGTCACTGTCGGCTAATGTCAGGTGTGCGACACTGACTTGCCTGAAGGTCTCCAAGTAGATCATCATCCGGGCGATAAGGTCATGGGGATCGGCAGTAGAGAACTTCGAAAAAGTGAATACAGTTTTCAGAATTTCGCTCTTTTCATAGAAAATTACCTGGCACTGCGCCAAGTAATTTCCCATGACGTCGTGATCTATAAATAGAACTGACGTCGTGATCTATAAATAGAACCGACGTCATGATCTAGAAATAGAACAGGGTTATTTCCACAGGGATTCCTCGAAACATTTACCCTGACGTCATGATCTATAAATAGAACAGGGGTTTCCCAATAACGTCACATCCGGTCAATGTCATGATCTATAAATATAACAGGGGTTTCCCATGACGTCATGGAAATTTTTTTTATCAAACTTAATGCAAGAATACAATATAGGGAAAAATAACATGTGGGAAAGCTAGATAAATTGATACATAATCGTTTGTCCACCCTGTATTTATGCCCATCACTTCCAGAATGAACGAGCCAAACAGACCCAGGACTCCAAATACCCACAGGGTTCATATAGCTCCAAATAGTGAATTTTGATTGGATACTAAAAATCCGAAACCGGCTATTCGATTGGCCATAAGTCATTTCAATCGTCAAAAATACGGCACGCTGATTGGTCACATTGAATCCACTTTCCAAAGTTCATTGTACGCTAGAATCCTTCGCCCCCCTCCAACCTCCTTCTCCCCCCGGAGATGACAAAAAATTCCCGGAGATTGTCGGAGATGACCGGACATTTTCGAAAATTGCCGCAGATTGCCGAATCAGCCGCGCTCTCAACCTCATTTCTACTAATGAATCGGTTCTTTCCCAACTACTCATTCATCTTGGGGATTTGCAATTCGGCATGGTTGTATTGAACTTGGTAATGAAAATAGCAGTGCTTTAGATTTCTAAATAATGTTCATTCTAGTTGAAGAGATGCTGATGTTTAAAGTGTTATCTTCGCCTTTATCCACTTAAGCTGGATTTTAAAAAAACAACACGAAATTCCACAGAAAATATCTAGGCCATAATTCGAAACACTGAGGCACAGGTATTTTGTTTAAGGTGTGATCCACTCGGTAAAGTCAATAGTTAAATGAAGAATTTTGAACGTTTGAAAACGGGTGCTCATTTTATGTAAAGACAAAGGCATGCATTCGAATTGAGATAGCTACAGACATATCGATCTCATGCCAATATATTCACAATTATAATCCTGGTGAGATAAGCTTTTCAGTTAGATGTATATGTAAACTGATCATTAAAAAGACAAATTCTAACAAAATGACCACAGATATGGTCAACTGTAACAAAGGATATTGCGGCATGACTCATAGATTTACACTGCATACCCAACCTATATAATACGTCGAATAAATTATGAAGTACGTGATTGCGAACAGGAGAAGAATAATATCAGTAACATATTGAATATTTACTGTGCAGAGGTCTTAATTTCTCTTCTGTATTTCTATAGGCCTACAGGGCATTCATTTTAAATTATTTTGATAACGCAATCGGTTGATATTTATGACACAGGTGTGACGGATATTAAAAAAATGGAAATTTCATTATCAGT
This sequence comes from Hanleya hanleyi, assembly GCA_036873755.1. Taxonomy (NCBI): domain Eukaryota; kingdom Metazoa; phylum Mollusca; class Polyplacophora; order Lepidopleurida; family Hanleyidae; genus Hanleya; species Hanleya hanleyi. The sequence goes on from JAVTVY010045433.1 coordinate 20,360, forward strand.
TTATTGCTCTCCTGTTTCACAGACTGTATTCTCAATCGGTGTTATTTGTATATGCCGTGTAGGGGTTTGAAGATGAATCGATATAAATGTCGAGTTTGAATATCACGTATAACATTACCATGAACAACATCATTTTGTTGTATGCTCTCTGTTAACTCCACTATTAGTTTTCTTGGACATAAAAAAATGAATTTGATCTTATAGATCACGATGCTGCACAACGCTTAGCTAAGAGTAACTATTAGGTAACGTACTTCAGATTTAGACAGATTGAAGTGGTGTTCCTAAGGACGAGTAGTTTGTGCAAGATTTCAAATTTTCTCAGATATTTAAATAAAAGTGTGTTTTCATTTCGACTAGCACAAATGCTATACTGTATTTCAACTTATTGCAACTGAATAAATCTATAACCCAGTGCCTTGCATTTACTCTGAGAATAAACAGAAACTAGAGCATCTTCTGAAAAGATATATTCAACTGGAGGCTGCTGGCTGCTGAAGGTAAGATTTACGATTGTATTTAGCATATATTCGTGCATGTTAGAAGAAATGACGTATTCCATTCGATGCGCGATGGTGTGTGTGTTTGGGGTGGGTGTGGGGAGGGAGTGGGTGGGTGTTGAGGGTGAGAGTCCGGTTGATGCAGAACATTGCCGGTCGAGGATACTCAATCGATTAATTGTTTTCATTGTCGTAAATTTTCTAATTTCTATATGGTCTGTATTTTTGTCACGTTCCATACCTTGCTTCGTTACGTTAAGAAACACAACTGACGTAGCCGTAGGTGGAATATCTGCTGTAATAAGGACGAAACATGTGTAGTTTGATGTATCCTGAACTGTTGGCGAATCCAGAAAAATGGAGCCTTTCTGGTCACGTT